>JAVCKT010034522.1:0-13554 GCA_032273925.1 Rhynchotus rufescens
ATCAAGAGCTCACATAGAAGACTGAAGTACAAAATAATTTGAGCAAAATTAAAATGTCCTTAGGGAGCAGGAAGGGGAACAATTTTCTTTAACTGGAAAGTAGTAAGAAGAATAGTGCTGTGGGCAAAATGGTGCATTGGAGGAGAAACACATGAAGGAAGGAGAGGTGAGGCTCAGAACTTCTTCGATTCTGATTGTACATCTGAGCAAGAAGGCCAGATCCCTGTGTTCAACCAGCCTTGTGGTTTAGCAACAACATAATGCACCAACATGGGCAGGTTGAGCGTCTCACTTTGCTTCTGCGCCCCAATGGAGCTAGAAATACTTGAGAAAAAGAAAGCCTTGAGGGTTAAAAATGATCCTGCTCATGGGGAGGCAAAGAATAAACAGGGACATGCAACATCTGCCCTGCCACATGGCATATCCCTCCCGGTTCCCATCATTATCAGCTTTGCCTGGTGAGTTAAGAGCTCTGAATATTCTTCCCAAGGTTATGCGATAGCTCGGATGGATCCACTCCTTGGGAAGCCCACACTGGTGTGTGGAAATTTCCACTCACTTGGTTTGTGATATCCCTTTATGAAAGCCTGTGGTGAGAAGAATTCTGCATGCTGGATAAGCTTCTTTCCACATTCAAATCTAAATTTCTTTGACTGTTCAAGTGCCTTCTTGCTTGAATAAAATAGGAGGGACCAACATTTGAAATTTTGACTGTGAATAATTTGATTATGTGAACCTCCACACAATATGCTTCTCTCGGTTTCCACTTTAATATGAGAATTTCTATCAAAGCAACACTCTCTGAAATTGTATTAACATCATGTTTTGCTTAGAGACTTGTTGGAGGGGACACCATCTCTTTGCAAAGTACTCTTTTTCCCTGTTCATTAAGTACCTAACTTCGCTTGATTTTAATGTTTCTTAGGACATCAAATAAGAGCTTAAGGTAATCAGAAACTTAGTCCAGCAATGAAAAAGAACTTATTAAAGTTTATAATTGCAGAAAAATTAATCAAAGAGACTAGCATGAGCCACACACTTGTCATAGTGAAATATGGAATACCTTCATTGAAATAAATCTTAATTATACTTAAGTCACTACACAGTGTGACTTAATTAAAAATAGAGCAGTGAAAATAGAGCATTCTGGGAAAAAAAGAACATTGATTATACAACTATTTTATTTCATATTCCTTCTTTCCCCATTCCTTCTTTTCCTTCATTCTGGAAAAAAAATTAAAACTAGAGTTTCACAAGTAAATTCAAATATATCTTAACATGTGATAGGTAACATCCTAAGTTTTAAATAAAAAGCTAAGAATGATAACCCTGAAGATAATCTCTTTAAAATAAACATAGCTTTAAATTCCACGTGCAAGGTGCCATGCATTCACACCTATTGCATCCATAGAAAGTACGTTGCTTTGCTAGATTACAAATTTATGAAACATCAAGTGCGGGATTGCAGAGGTGATTAGTTAAAGTTAAAATAGCCAATATGGGAAAGTTTAATGGAGACCTTACCAAAGGAAAAGCATCTTCTCTGCAGCCTCCTGAATGCAGCATGCAACAATGGCTTTATATTATAGACAGATAGCTAAAATGCTCAACAAGCGTATCAAAAATATAGGAGGTTCATTTGTCAAGATTTCAGTTCTTGATAGACAGAAAACATGCAGAGCCAGATATATCATGGCAATAGATCTGTTGACTTCAACAGAATAACCTTGGCTAGAGATTTGAACCAATACATTTTGAGAAAATGAAACCAAACCAAATAGGAAACTGTACACAGGGTTCTTGCTGGTTTATGTAGACCACATATAAAAACAGTCATTAAAGCAATATCCCAGATGACTCCCGGTATCCGTTTAAAAAAAAAAGCAGAACCTCCCCCCAAAAATAGAAAAATGAATATGAGCATCCAATATACACCAGAGTGTAGATATCAAATTTGTTTGTGTGGGATGTGTCCTGTCTTCACAGATGCTTATGTAGCTCTAGGTGAGCTGAACAGGTGCCACATGACCACAGAACAGGGCAGAATTTATTGAAAAGGACCAAAAGCAAAATAAATAAATAAAAGGAAAAGAAAGAAAAATATGAGCCCTACCCCGACACACACCAGCCAGTTAATTCCAGTGAGAACTAGAAAACTGGAAAAATAATATTTTTTAACTTGAAATAAGACTTTCATTAATCCACAGAGATGAACATATCTGCAAACGTGACAATTGCAACAGACTTTTTCATATCTGGAAAACAGTTCATAAGTAAAATAACAAATTCATATCTATGGAAGGTCTAGTTAGTTTTCTGCTACACATTGCATTTTGACACAGAAATTTAAAAGTACTCATTCCAGTGTGTAATCAATTTATCTTGTGTCTAGTACATGTCTGATATCTACAGAGAAGCTGGTTTAACATCTCATCATACTCTAGCTCATTTCAATGTACCATACCAGCAGAATCATCTTGTGTGGATCATCTTCAATAGTATCATCTTCTGATTTCTTAGCTCGTTGTTCTTTGCTAAGGGAATGCTAGAGCCAATTTTTCAGAGATCTCTTCTGCATAAAAGCCAAGCAAAATTTCATCTGAGTTAACCTGGGAAATTGTCTCTAAAATAGATGTTTGGGAGGTGAATTGATACAGTTTTTTCTTTTCTCTTTCACTTGATATTTGGACATCGTTGTTGGGATTAAATTAACAAAATGTGGATTAATCTGCATTGCAAGTCTATGTCTTAGCTAATTGCCCTGAGCTCCATTTATCACCAATGCACAGAAATAGGCACTTTTAAGGTACATTTAATCCTAATGCAGACTTGTAAAATGGGTCAGATGAATCCATCCTAGAAGTGCCTTTTCCTCTCCTATGACCATAAAAGAAGCTCAGATATAAATATCTACATTGTCAATGTCTAAAGTTAGATGAGATGAATCACAGCTTTGATGACTTTGGAAAATGTTACTTTCGTCAATACAATAGCTGCTAGAGATCCCTGGGATACATTTGGGCAGTACAAGAGGACACAAGCAACTTTCACTGAGAGACACAGAGTGGGTGTGAAAAAGGAAACCTCTAGAAATGACCCAGGGATCACAGTTATGCCTTAATAATTCAGATTTTGTACAGACAATGGAGAAGGGAAATGTAAGATGAGGTGCTAAAAGCTTGACATTCACAGCTGACTGTGCTGAAAAGGATGGATATTGCACAAAATCTTCAAGATGCAAATCCAGGTCAGTAACACTTGCCGATTAGAGATGCATTTGAGCTATATTTCAAAATTAAGCACCTCTGCTTATAAATCTTACTAAATTATTTGGATCTCAGCTTTACAGCTGGCCATTAGGTATCTTGGGTTAAACTAGTAATCTTGATGTAGATACACCTGAAGTTTTCATTGGGATTCAGACTTTGGAAGCTTTGACTATCTACAAAATTCTCCTTTCTCTATATTCTATGTCATCCAAAACTATTAAGAACATTAAATTATTAAGAATTTTGACCACTCCTAGAACACAGAGGTCTTTTTTTGGCAAATGATATTGGCAAAGGACAGGAAGAGAAAAAAATGCGTTCCTCAAAAACAGAAGTAATTAATTAACATCAGAACCAGTGTTGAAATGGCTTTTTGTGTGGCAAGTGAACTTTCCCTGGTTGTCCCTAAATGCAAACAGTAGGAAGGGATGGAAGATGGCCCAGAACAAAGAAGGAATTTCTTGCAGAGAGCTTTTAAGTGAAACATATGCACATGCCCTCATTAGAAAACTTCTCTGCAGGTCTGAGACTGAGTTAACCAGCCACAGAGACATGTATACACATTTAGGAAGGCAAACAGCTTCCAGAAATCTTTTAAAGGAATTCACAAGTAATACAAAGTAGACATAAACACTCCATATAGTGATATTTTTACATAGTGTCCTCATGGATACTATATATTGAGGAAGACGTTGCCATATAGGTGATGCTATGCCATATTCCAGAGAGTAGAAAGCAAGCCCTTTTAAAACACTGAAAGGGAAGATGGACATGGCAAGCTCCAGCGTAGGACTGGGCTAAGAGCAAACTGAAATGGCTAGATCTCTTTTCATTCCTTCTCTTGCGCTACTAAGCTGGAGAGTTTACAAAGCAGAGAGTCATTCGTAATTTTTGCAGTACGGTTTCTAGCATCATGTAGTAACTGCGGATTTTCTGCTTTTTTTCTATGAAATTTCAACTGCCAGAACAAAGCTTTTATGTTGCAGACAATCAACACTCAAACATTTACTAATATTAGGAATAATAAAGACATTCCACCCTCACCTCCCCTTCCCACAGAGGGACTGACCTGTCATTTTACAGGTAGGGATTTACTCAGCCCCATGCAGACCATAACACATTCTTTTTTCATATGTGGAAAGTATTTGACTGATGCTTTGCTTAAGGAAGGGGCAAATCCCACTTCCTGCAGCATATTGCAGGGACCAGCAAAAATATTCCTTTGCCCATTGGACCAAATATATGATGCTAATACTGTGCGGGTGCTCCAGAGCTGACTCAGCTATTCCACTAACACATAGTCATATCTGCAATACGCTACCCATCATTACTTTTAAAGCAACTGCTTGGTTAATATTCAGCATTTAATGTTAGCACAAAAAAACTAGGAGTCTGAAGTGTTACACTGCAGGAACTTCAAATGCTGTTGCAGTGGCAATGGCCTGTGTTAGTTCCACAAGATCTATTAGTCCAGGGGGAATTTCACTGTTTAAAAATACCAGCATTTAGATAAGGTGGTGATCAACAGGTGTAACCTTTTGGGATAAATGTCATATGTCAGTTTTTAAGGAACTAAATATTAAGTTTCCAAATGGCCTATGATCATTTCTTCTCCCAAATAAACTGCACCTCCATCACTTGGCAATATAACTTTTTCATCTTAATTCACAATATCTCTTTAAGTGCAGTGTTATAGATAAACATGGTATACTAGAATTGGGAAGTACTTTGGCTTAGATTGTGTTAAATATCTACTTCCCAAGTGCATAGGTTTTGTTTTAACCAACTTGCCCAAGAAAATAAGGAAAAAATATCATAGCATTTTTAAACTGTCTTGGTTTTGTTCTCTTTTCTCAATTGAAATGTTTATGCTTTTTCTGTAAACAGCCTTATCAGACTATTCTGCCTTTTTCCCTACTAACAGCTTAATGGTAACTCATTTTTCACCCCTGCATTAGTCTTAAATGGGACAGATCAAGCAATTCCCATTAGAGCTACAGTCTGAGATTCAGGAACACTTTGTGGCCAACAGACTCTTCCTTAGTGGAGAATGAGGATTCAAAGGAAACATTTGATATTATTTCTACTTTCATTATTTTTTGTTAAAAAAAAGTTTGCACCTTGATGTATCATGAATACCCCTTCTTGATCTTCCTTTGCCTTGTCAGACCTGGCCAGCACAAGCAGCTGAGATCTTTGCTCTATTTTCCCTGCATCTCTGTGCAACGCTTTTTAAAAAGAGATTTTTTTTTTCTAAGCCTTTCAGACTGCTGTCACATGATCAGGATTCTCCTGAATTTCTATGCATTCAATCTCTTCTCGTTCCTTCCTTTTGGCCCGTTTCTTTTTCTTGTGGTGCTTTTTGGAAGGTGGGAAAAAGGTTAGAAAGACGGGCAAAATAACAAAACAGTGCAGAAGTGTGCAACTGCCAGCAAGCAGCAAGCATTTGAACAGTGTGAAGGTCAAGTTTGAAGGCACAAAGAGAAGGGGGACCAACCCGATAAGAAAAGAAGTAACATTTTGCAAAATGGCTGTCCCGTGCTCTTGGAGGGAGTTCTTTATACACTGAGTTCGGGTGTGCTCCGTAGCTAGTACAAATGTATAAAGCAGGGGTGCACAGTGATCTATGGCAAAATTCAAAGTGTAGATAAGGCACAGTATAGAAATGCAATCCATGTCTACATTCCATAAGGTCATCAAGCCAAGGACACCCAGCTCTATTGAGGTGACACTGAGAATTAACCAGAAATTTCCCAGAGGATGGATAACCAGGAAAAAGGTCAGTATTAACACCAGAAGGATGCCAAAACCAGAAATCAGGACAGGCATAGTTACTGATAAACCATAGTGGTCCATGAAGACAAAAGTAGGATTGAACACAATGAACTTGATGCTCTGTATGAGAGAGAGGGGCCTTAACTTCTCCAACAATTGCACTGCCTCCCTCTGTGTGTTTTCACTAGTCCTGGCCACCAGGTACAAACGAGAAGCAATTATATTGTTCTCATCTCCAGCCTTGGAGAAAATGATATCATTTTTGAAGTGCTGGAATTCTGGCTTTTTTAAAAAGGAATTCTGGAGGATGCCGATAAAGTCACTTTTGTTGGCTGCAGAAATATTACTCACTCTAAGGTACCGGTAGTACTGTTCAATCCAAGATACTGTATTGAACCCCTGGATTAGTGTTCTTAGATCTTCTTGCACGGTGCCATTCCAGTACTCCAGAGGTTCATAAATGTAGAATCCTATCACAGGGCTGTAGTTGCTGAAATACTTTTGCTGGATCAGGGCATAGGAGACGCTTGGAGACTCACTGGCAAGAAGATTGATAATGTTAGCTCCATCATTAATTTGTAAGCACCCCATAAAGGAGAAAGAGGCATAGATGAGATATAGTATCACCACAAATGGCTTGACATAGATATTGGTAATCCACTCATTATAATGTTCTCGGAGAAAATGTTGGATAAAGTGATGCTGGTATGGGTTGGTCTCATGGTGAGAACTATGACGATGGCCATCATTCATCACTGTCTGGAACCACACAGGTTTCCGGTCCAGATATTCTGCTGAAGGGATTTTACAGCAGAAGATGCTGTGATAACGGTTCTGCTCCAACTGGCCAGCAAAGACCAGGCAGGAGCCAAAGAAGGAAAAGATATAGAAGTAATTCAACAGAATAGACACACACATATTCTGGCAAAAGACTTTTACAGCTTCAATGTTGGTGAAAGGGCTGGCACCCATGCCAAAGGCTATGAAGTACAAGGAGCTTGTCATTGTATAGGAGACCATGACATCCGAGTAGGCATCTGCTACTCTGTCCTTGAATGGCAGATTCTCTCTTGTTCGACGCCATCCTGAAAGTAGTTCAAACACTCCTTTGGTTCCATGACCTGAAATAATAAAACAACAACAAAAAAAATGTGTGCATATATAATGGGTGGCAGAACATTTTTTTATCCTGTAGCAGTTAAAAAATAGTTACAATTTTCATACCAAAGAGACAAAAGAAAAATGCTCACATACATCTATCTAAATAGATACATACCAGATGTGCAGGTGCTTAAATAAACAGTCTGATATTTTGAGATCCTCTATGTTCAGTATCCCTGTCCTAAATGATGAAATGCACTTTGAAAAGATGCTTATTGATTTTATTATCCATTAATTCCTAAATGAACTTCCTATGCAGGACAAAGCAAAATATTAATTTTAGTTTAAGTTTGGAATTCATTCTTGAAATTCCTTGTGGTATCCTACTGCAGCTTTCAAGGTTTAAGGAATTTATTTTGACACACTTGTTAATGCAAGAAGCAATATTTATTCCAGAGTATAAATTAATGGTGTTACCTGAGAAGTGAGGAGATGTAAGCAAAAAATGGATTCCTTGCTTTTTGGAAATGAACAAATTAAAAAAAAAATCCGCTTATTAAATATACACAACCAGAATATCTTTTACAATTTTTTTCTGCTTACTGTGCTATATTGGAAAGTCTCAGTTGCTGTCTGCAAGATTCTGTACTTGTTCCTACCTGACATGAGGATGATGATGACAAAGAATACAATATTTGCTACTTCATTAGTCCACATTAATTGTCTTGCAAGCTTATGCTTTCTCCATAATCATGTCTCTCTGTCTCTGTCTCTCTCAGCTACCAAGAGCTCCTTTTGAAGAGGTGGAATTCCCTCATAGTGGAAGGACATTCAAAAAAGTCACAGGTAGTCAGTGTTCCAGGAAAGATTCCATCTTGAAAAGTATTTTAGGATTATGACCTTTTATCTTAAAATGGCATTTAATATAGATTTACTCATCACAAAATTCAGAAATTCCACAACCATTAAATTTTACGACAGAGCTATAAATTTAAAGCTAAGTTTACTTGAAAAGGTCTAACCAGTAGTGTACATATAAGTATATGTATATGCACACATTCATAGATGTCATTTATACTTAGACTATATATGATCTTTTTAGTTCCCTCTAGAGAACTTGAATTTTGCGGAAAAATAAGAATTAACATAAAGAAAATGTAGCCAAAGAATGGCTTTCTGTCTCTCCATGACAACATGTGTCTCCTGCAGGCCTTGTGTCATATCTGCCAACCCTGAGCTGATATCTTGGATGTCTGAGTACTAGATATGGAGATATCTGAATCACTCTCTGGATATCGGCATGTTTACATGTGTGTATCTGAAGTAGTCCTCATAGGCTCCCCTCATCTTTAATGGATGGGAAGAAAAAAAAAGAAAGACAAAAAACAGCTTCTAGAGATTTTAATCAAGTGTAGGTTTACAAGTTAACCAACTTTATGTTAACTTCCTCTTCATTGACTATCACGTGTGATTATCTTGGTGGGGTGACTGTCACCCTCACACTCTGTGTCATCCTCAGCAGGACACAGGTTTCCTTCATGACAAAGTGTATACACAGGCATTCTGATAGTTCAGAAATGGAAGGAGGATCAGTCTGATATCACACAGGCTGTTTTCACCATGAAGTCAATTTTTTTTTCTTATTCTGAAAAACTACTTGATGAAAATTTATCATAACCTCTGGGGCCAGGTAGCTGCCAAAGTTCTCCTATCTACTTTTATCACAGCCTTAATTTATAACACAGCTATTCTGTCTGGGACTTTCTTAGTGTTAGTGAAAATGCAAAGGTTGGCAGCTTTAACCTCAGGAAGGATAAACTCTCTAACTCCCACTCCTACCAATTGGGAAACAATTCTCAATTTTTAATCCTCTGTTTTTTATGGTCTCATAAAAGCAGTTTCATCTAAAACTTCTATTCAGTTTTCTATACTTTGGATCAAGCCCTAAGCAGAGCAGCTGTAAAAAAATCCCCTCCATCCCTATATACACATTTGGATCGTGTAATAAGAAAATTACATGCAGCAAAGAAGGAGGGAATATTCTTGCAACTAAACCAAAAATACAACAGCAGGAGATTTGCAAATAATGAAGTGTGTAATAGTGAACAAAAATCTGTTGAATTTCTCTTTTGATTTAAATCGTTAGATTCATACAGCTACTTAAGTTGCCCAAACTAGACTCCTGACAGCAATTCTAGATGAGGAAAATTACTGGAAACTGTCAAGTTCTGCGAATGCTACCTGTTTTACTGCAAATCAGCATCTCTATTGAAAGATAAACACAGAATATTACAGAAATCTTGCAGTTAGCAAAAATCTTTGTGGAAATGTTTCCATATCATGAATCAACATCTTGCTTTCGAAGGGAACCTTGGATTTCTTGGTAAGTTCAGGGTGAGTCAGTTCAAACTCCCAGGGCATGGCATCCTGGTCCACTGTCACATTTGACAGTCTAGTAGAAAAAAATAGCTCTTTATTCTGCATAGAGTTACAGAATCCAATGTCTTGATGCAGATTTATCTTATATTTAAAACAAGCACGTGTGCATGCTTTCTGGTCATCTGCAAAGACAATTCTGATTCAGAATCTATGTCCTGGTACTATGCAATTTAATGGTATAGATGCTGCGTTTAATTCTATTTTGGAAACACTAGAGTGCAATTCTTTTCCTCAGATATATGTACTTATCCCCTTTCCATCTACCAATTGATTCTGGATCATTCTTTTCCAGATGTTTCTGCCAAAGGTCCCTCTAGCCTTTGATTGTGCCTCTTGAAACTCATTATTATCCCATATATAAGGCTGTAACATCTCTGCCTTTCATGTTCAATTCCTGATGTTTCTTGTTCCTTTTCTTCCAACTGAGAACAGTTATTTAGGGTCTGGATGAGATTTAAAAATGTCTCATCTACCTCTCCTCCTTTCAGCAACAAAACTGCAGACACATTGGGTGAAGCCAAGGTTGCTCTACCTCTGCCTAGTTGATCTGACAAAGAATAGAGATAGATTTTTAAGAAAAGAGCATTGACAGCAGGGCACCTATAGGGTCATTCTTCCCAGTTTATCATCTGAGATTTTGGCAGTCAGTAGTGAAATTCCTGCCAAAATCAGTGGCTGCATTTGCAACATCATGTTTGGAGACATTGATGGAACCTTCATGAATTTATCTAATTCCTTTTCAAATCCAGATAGTTGTGGGAACTTCTTCTTAGGAAAGAGAGCTAATAGTGAATCATAAAATCAAATAATAATAATAAACTACAATAATTTGGAAATGCAAAAATGAATAGAGTGGATTTGAAGCTTTTAAATTTAAAGCTTTGAAACTTTTAAATCAGAAAATCATCAGAGCAAGTCTTTTTCACAAAAAAAAAATGTTCAAGTTATGATGAATGGGTGCCAAAGAGGCCTGAGGTGAAAAAATGCTCTACTAGTTCTATCACTAATTTACAGTAGTATTGACTTTTTCTCTGTTTATTATATTATCTCACTTATCTGCCAGCCTAAGAAGTTATGTTCACTCTTGCTTCTGTATCATGGCTTTGTTCTTATTCAATTTTAAGTTGTAGTGAATTAGGTTCTCAGCACTTTGTGCTTGAGCGAATTTAATCTTAAGGTAGGTATAAGTTGACTAATGTTTCTTCCTTCTGAAACTTGTATACAAAGACTATCTAAGAATATCCATTAATTACGATATAACTGAAGATTAACATGATTAAATTGTGATATAACTGGAGATTAACATGATGTTATTAAACTGTATTTTTTTTTCTAGTGGAATGAGTAATATCTTAAGAAATAAAGCATTAAAATTTGAAAACCTCTCTCAGGATGAACTCTAGAAGTGCTTTTCTTATTATTTCACAAATATAAACTTTTTAACTCTCCCCTGTATCCAGAAAACTACTTCTGTATGGCACAAAAATGGGAACTAGGGAATGCTGTGCTGTATTTGTCTTGCTTGTGGTGGAAGATCTGAAATTGACATTTAATACAGAGATTTTAGGGATCTGAGAATACTTTATAGAGGAAAGAGTCCTCCTACCTTTTTATGGAAAGCAGTAGAGTTTTCATTTAAATTTCAAAATGAGGAACATTTTCAACAGTACACTTAGTATTATGGCAAAAGTCTTATGTTAGTGGATCCCCACAGACTTGCTCTCCCAGGCATTGCCTTCTCCATTGCTCAGTGGTGACATCAGCTTTCTTTCATAAAAGAGATAAATGAAGTTCTGTTTCTCATTTTCAGATCACTGTGCATAGCTAGAAGGCACAAGAGCAACAAGGGGATCTAGAGTCTGTGAAATCCAACATTCTGCTTGTGCGTACATGTGCAAAACTTCTATTTTTACCAAATATATTTTTGATGGAATAAAAACTCAATATGGACTCCCAATATCTTTCCTTGTTTTACCATGTTTTTACTTGTTTTTACTATGTTTTTACTATGTAAACTATCTTTACATGTTTTACTATGACAACACTATGTCAATAAGTTTTTCAGTCAGTATTTGTTCTTTTCTCCAGGTGAGCAGTTTCATTCCCCTTCCTCACAAAGGGGGAAAAAGATTTTTTTTTCTGCATTGCATATTTTTCTGACATTTCCAATCATTCAGACACCAGAGCACCAGAATCACTCTGTGTAACTGCATCCCTTCAACTTCACCACTAATGTCACTGACAAAACTGACAGTACCATTAAGTGCACTGCGCAGTTTTAGGAGGTTCACAGAGTGCTTGACTCTGGGTCAAAACTGCCTAGTTTCCCTGGTACTAACATGACATGAACAAAATACAGCAATTTTGAATTTCCCATACAAACAACAATCTATGACTATTAAAGAGGAGAGAAGACAGACAGTTTAAATCCATTATCTGTGGAGAGTAAATAAGGGAGGCTGCAGAGAAGATCGAAATAATTAATAATTTTTCTGTTTCAATCTTCAAAACTAAAGATTAATTATGAGCACATATTTGAAATAAATTTTAAGAGGATAGGTACAGAAACCAGGAGAACCACATAACTGCAGAATTCTGTGAAATAGACCTCTGGATATCATCTGATCCAATTACTATGCTCAAGCAGCATCAGCTGGAGCAGGTTGCTTAGGATCATTCACAGGTGGGTTTTGAATATCTCTGAGGAAGGAGAGATTCCATAACCTCTCTGAATGAAAAAACAGAATAAAGACTACTTTATTCAGATGAATTTACTCAGATTGGAAGAGTTTGGAGAAGTTAAAAAACTGAGCCAGATCAACATCCAATTTATTATCAGTTACCTTAGATAATTCATGCAGGTATGATGGTTCAAGAAGAATAGAAAGGGCAAGCATAGTATTGATCCGTGAAAAGAAGATAGCAAAAGGCCTATGGAACTTAAAGTCCATCATCTTAATTTTTATCTCAAAAGGTTATAGAATAAGCAATGGTAAAGTAATTTAGAGTCACTGAAAGGATAAGAAAACAATTTGAAAAGGCAATGAAGATTTATCAAAAACAAATTATATCAATTCAGTCAAATTTCTTTATTGGAAAATTAGCTGGAATAGTGGCAAAAGGGAGGATCAGATCTATCTTAGTAAGGCTATTAATATGTTTTTACCGGATTCAGTACTTTTTAATTATATTGCTTTACTTCACATTCTCACAAGCAAATTAAGAGAATACCGTTCAGAGGAAAAAAAAAAAAAGGAAATATGTATTAAGCTACTTGAAAAAACACAAGACATAAGTACAAAGCAGTTGGAAATGTTTCTTCAAATTGGGGGGAGGCTGGTATTTCAAGTGAGATCATGTCAAAATGTCCATTTGGGGCTTCGTTCTATTTAATATTTTCAACTAGTGATTTGGGCACTTGCAATATTTCTGCATAAGCCTAAACTGCAAACTGATGTAAAACCAGATTACTTGGAGAAATAATGAGAAGTCACTAAGAATAATTTAATGCAGACAAATGCAAAGTGATAAGCTTTGCTTTAGGATATCAAGTGAGAGAAATAGCTAATAAACAGTAACAGTTGAGGGAGAAACAAGACAGATTATATAGCAGCTATGATGAGTTGCAAAGGAAATATGCCTCTAATATGTTTTTGATGAAACATAAACTAAGCTTATCTTTGGCTGAGTTAATGGTATCAGAAAAGATTTTTGAGGCAATAATTATTCTTATTTTGATATTATGGAAGCATAACCTGGAGTACTGTTTTGAGCTGGGATATTTTACTTTAAGAAAGCTGCAGGAAAAATGGGTTGAATGCCTTGGGGGATGAAAATGACAAAAAAAAATCTTAGTTGTGAACCATGAAAAATACAAAGAATAGCTGAATGATTTTTTTTCTTCTTCTTTTTTTTTTTTTCCCTACTTATCAGAGTGCTGATGGGAACTCGAAAGCAGTGCTTTATCACG
>JAVCKT010034524.1:0-36704 GCA_032273925.1 Rhynchotus rufescens
ATCCAGGCGGGTTTTGAAGACCTCCAGAGAAGGAGACTCCACAGCCTCCCTGGGTTGCTCACAGCTGTTAGGGAAAAATCTTTGAGCTCCTTCTTGGATGTCTATGTGCTTTTCAATGGAGCCAGCTCCGTCCTCAGTGTCACAATTTCACAAGAGTTTGCTGAGTAGGAACCTGCAAGTTCGGCATCTGAATTCACCGAGAGGGCAATCTCAGACACTGTGGGGCTATGGTTATGGTTTGACTTGGAATCACAGTGTGGGCCTCTGCAACTGTTTTACAGCAAATTCTCAGCAGTTACTTCCCAAAATGTTATAGCTCTATATGCTATAGAACTGTAACGGAGCAAACAGAAAGACCCTTGTTAGAGCTGTGCTCTCCACTTACTGGTGAATTAACTCCAGTTCGGGGGCAATACAGACAGCGAGCTCCTTCACAGCCTCACTGGAGAGAGTTATACAAAAAGTACACGGCTTTAAGGACACTATTTTCAAAATGCCCGTGTTCATTAGTTCCTGAAGCTCTCAGTAAAAGTTAATTGGAGTTACTTTTGACCAAGTATTTTCAGTCTCCCCACCCTAATTCTTCATGGACAACCATAAACTCTTCTCCTTCGACAGATGATTTTATAACTACCCAGGTGAGATTTTTTGCATCTTTTGGGAGGAACATTAGCTCCCCACACTGTCAAAGCTGAGATACAGGTCACATATTGCTGAACTAATTCAAAATCACAGCGCCCCTGCGATCCAGTAGGTAATAATTCTTTTCATCTGTTTTATTCATTTCACCTAATCAATCAATTCAAGAAAGCTCCCTGAATTTTTGTATCTATCATTCAGATGGGCAGGCAATACATATTTAGCTCCCTTAATATTTTTTCACATGTCAAGTTATCAATCTCCCTAGTCTGTTCATCACTTTTCTTGCTCTTCTGTGAATACCTGCTGCCTCTCCCAACTCCTTGCAGCTCTAAAGTGCTCAGATGAGAACACAGCATTTCAGTTGCACTCTTTCAAGATAGAAAAAGAAATTCCAGGCATTCCAAATTGTAATGATTTCGCCCGTGAAATCAGCCAAGTCTTGATGCAAGGAAACAGGATAGGCTCAATCAGAATTACCAGAGATAGGGGACTATCATTAGCCATGTAAAACCACTCAACTTGTGCATTAAAAACTGTGCCCCAATGTTAGGAGGGGAGATAGAGATTCTATTTTGCCATAGAACACAGCAAATCTGCTCTGGCAGGATGCAGAGGAGTATGAAATTCACAGAAATGTCTTTGCAAGGTTGCTAGTGACTATTCATCATTTTGATTGCAAGACCTCTTACTTCTAAACTTTTACTGCAGGAGGAAGAGGGAGGAGTAGGTTTTAAGAGAATTGAAAAAAATAAAGGTAAACATCTGTGATGATCAAAATGATGGCAGCAGTCCTATACCTTCCACAGAAACCACATTAACCATCCTGTGCTTTCCAATTCTTGCAGCATACAATTTTGCCCAAGTCAATTTGGCATTATGTTTTGGAATGTAGACTATCTCTCAGTGATGCAGGAAGCTCATAGTTTATTACAAAAGGGATTGGCACGTATCATTCACCTATGCTGTTCACTGTAACAATGTGGAAAGTTTCCTTTTCTACTGTCTCAGATAGCTTCATTAAATCCTTGCTGAACCTGCCCTGGGTATGAAGCAAATCACAAACATCGATTAGGTCCCAGCCCACTGACAGCAACAAGAAACCCCCAGCTACACGAGTGCGTCGTATCCCCCTGGATTGCAAAGGGCCCATCAGCCCAGGAGAGCCCCGCTCCAAAAGCGGCTCTGAGAGACTAGCTAAGCCTCTGCCTGGGCTCAGAAAGAAGTATTGATGCAAGGCTTAAACCATCTTGCAGTTGGATTTTTATTTTCCTGACACTGAGCTCCAAATCTCTTGCCAATGCCAGTGCCTCCTTCCTCATCAACAGCACACACACCTTTGCTTCCTTTCTGAATCTAGGTTCTCACTAGATTCACCACTAGAACAAGGCAGTCTTCATGAGATATGAGACACAAACCTGTTTGGGTTGAGCTGATGCCTTGAGCAACAAGTTTAGAGGAAAACTCTGCTTTTCCTCAAGCTAAATAAACCTCAGCACCAAACATTAGCCTAACCTCTTCTGGCACAAGGTGAAGTTCATGAACCACTCCTTTTAACCTTGTGTTCACCCAAAGCTTTTAAAAATCATTTCATCCTTTCTACCTAAGTAGTATTCTGAGATACAAAAAGATGAAAGGACCTCCCTCCCATTACCAGCTACCTGAGCCATAATCCTTTGTGATACATCCTTGCATGTGTAAGGTTGTTTCCAGATGTCCATGTCTCTACTTCTTTAACTTAAAATATTTGTCAAACAGGAGCAATTTTCTACTTATAAAGGAGATAATTAGTACAGTAGCCTGTCATTCTGTCACATTGGCTTGAGAAACAATACAGCAGACTAACAAGTTGTTAATTGGCTGATACTGTCAGCAGCAATTTCATAGTGCTAATGGACCAAGAAAACATTAAAAAGTTGCTTTGATCAGGCTACATAAAAATTAAGCAAAATGAGCTCATCAGTTTTGCAAGTTGAAGGGTATTGTCCTAAAGAAGATAATATTTTCAACGGAGGGTTAATGAATACTGCTTTTGTACATACTGCAGAGGTACTCTAGCAACAGAGAAAAAGCTTCTAATGAATCCGGACATTACTGAAAAACATCAGAAAATTTGTGCATTAGAATACAAATGATGAAGATTAAGGGTACAATACAAGAGAATCTTGTAGGAATAGCTGCATCTACTAGCAAGATACTCTAAAAAACTATCCCAGTGTAAGAGCTTGTGACCAAAAGCTGCCAACGAAGATCCACGATGGACTTGAAATATGACCAATGTCTCCTCAATCACTAAAGATCACTTAGAAAAGAAAGCAAACAGCATATAGCACGCCCTTCAGTTACAAACAATTAAGCAAGAAGAGACAAGATAATAAGGGTAATTATTAACATTTGCACTAAGCTAGGATTATAAGAATTAGCAGCATTAATTTTATTACTGTCGGTTAATGCACCTCTGGATAGATTTTAAATGGACGGGTAGTGGCAAGGTCAGCAATCAGTGTGAAAGTTGCATATTTGCCAAACCAATGAGAAAGAAATAAAACGTTAGGTGCAGGAAATACATTAGTGAATTGCTCTGAAAAGTACTGTAGCATCCACTTTTTCTCAGGAGAAAAATGAAATCAAGAGAGAGAAGCATTTAGCAGCGTGCAAATAGCACTCACAGAGTTGGAAGTATTGGGATACAAAAGTGTACATGAGCGAAAATTCTCTTTTTCATTATCAAGGCCTTGCTATGTCTTCATATCTCTAAAGAGCTTAAATAAATGATGCCAAATACTCACACTTGAAAACTTGACTCCTGCCACAGCTTGATCAGCTCAGTGAATGAGCTGATCTTTCCCTTCAGTTGTTCTCCTGCAAGGCTCCTGATCCTGCAAGGAAAACAAGAAGAGCAAAACCATCTCCATGCAATCCCACTGCAAAAACACAGCATAGATATCATGAGCTGCCTCCTAGAAACTAATAGACTGCCTCCAGAAACTAAAAATTGAGCTGTGATTTTTTAGACCTCATAAATCGCTCAGGCATGGATGCTCCATACTGCACAAGAGTACTTTTAATTGCTAAAACACGTCAGGGCAAAAAGGGCAGGTGAACACAAAATGCTGCAGTTCAGCAGGGCTGCCCAATCTGAAGAGCAATCCATGCAGTACTAGTTACTGCAGAAACACCACCACGCAGGAGCTTTTAATCTCCTCCTGACTTTTGCAGTGAGTTCCCTTGGGGAAAGCACCCACACAGCCCACTGCAAAGGGAAGCAGGAGGTGGCTGCACAGAGCCCCATGTATTGGACTCAGCCATGCTTATTTTGCATTTTTGGATGGTCCGCAGCAGATAAGACTCTTTTTGGCCAAACAGAAGAAGAAATTGTGCAGGTGCCTGCTATGAATATGCTGCTTCTTGTCAGCTTCCAGTTGAACCCAAGTCAATCTTTCCTTCCCACATCAAAAACCCTGACTTCTGTTATGAGGGGCTGCAGAAAGAAAATAGTATTTATGTTTGGAGGGATCCCCATGCTACCATCTGTTCTACAGCTCCTTTCTATTTTACTTAAAGAGTTTAAACAATTAATCTATGTTCTATTATTGTTACTCATTAGAGTAACTGATTTGTCTAAACTCACGAGCAAAGGAATCACATCAAACAAATCTCCTCTGGAAGGAAAGCCACCGACTTCTCTACAGTTACCTCTCAATTTAAACTGCTAATTGAAATCAGTCTACTCCCTGCACCAACAAAATGGAGGATAATTATGTTGTTCATTCAACCTTTGTGTTTGGAGATTGCATTGATCTCATTATATTAGCAAGTC
Organism: Rhynchotus rufescens; assembly: GCA_032273925.1. Classification (NCBI taxonomy): domain Eukaryota; kingdom Metazoa; phylum Chordata; class Aves; order Tinamiformes; family Tinamidae; genus Rhynchotus; species Rhynchotus rufescens. The sequence goes on from JAVCKT010034524.1 coordinate 4,460, forward strand.
AAGCTATCCATCATTTCTTCTGGCTTTATAAGAAAAAAATAAGGAATAGCACAGGAGAAAAGAAACAAGGTTCTGCGCCTTAAATACATCAACTTGTTTTCTTCTGCTTGTTTACCATTAACGGTTATACTTCATCTGTTGCTTAAGTGCATTAGTGCTTCAACGATCTGATGTTGGCTCACAAAATTGTTATAGACTTAGATGTAGCTCTTTAAGACAAAAATATGGGAACAGCCGAGTTCCCAGAGGATGAACAATCATTTCCTGGAGGCTGTCAGCGGCTGATTCACGTCATCGAAATGTAGGCACCTCTTTCTCCATGGGAAGAAGAGGGGGGAAAGAATTTGGACATCCCCTGGCCCCCAAGGCTCTTGAGCCCACCAAGCTGCCTCCCCATCACACAGCAAGCCTAACAGGGCTTCTTCCAGACATTTCATTAACCAACAGCAAGTATCCAATGGATATGCAGCAGAAGGGTTAATTAAAAAGGCAGCAATTAACACAAAAAGACTGGAAATTAGGAACGGAAAAACCAACAACACTTCTAAGCAATAAAAGCAATAAACATTGGTAGTTCTCTTGTTCAGTAAAGCATCCCAGAATTACTCAAATAGGACACCTCTCTTTCTCTGATAGATGGTTCTGTGTACACAAACTCACTACACAAACAACCTGTTCTTAAACAATAGAATTACTGCAGGAAGCATTTGCTGCATGTGTTTAACACAGTATTCTCTTGATCATCAGGCAGGTCACAGCATTCATTACTTTGTTACCCTCCTGGTCTCTCTCAAATTGAATTTCAGTGTCGCAGTCACCCTCAGGGTAAGTTTGGCAGCTGCAGACCCAGATGGAGGATCCCAGCAAGTGCGTGGCAGGGTCTGCACAGGCTCCTCACCAGCCCAGGCTGGCTGGGCTGATAAGTGGGGACTTGTCTCTTGGGCAACCAGGAGATCAGTCCACTGCTGAACTTCTTTGTAGCCTCACATACCAGTCCCAGAAAGTAAAGAATGTGCCCGTGTGCAAATCTGTATAAACTGTGAGTTAAATTAATGAGATTATTTCCCTAGGACTTTATATTTTCTGGGCAGAAGTCCATGGTGAAATTACAGGCATACAGCATGTTATTTAGCTTCTCTCAGATGTTGCAACTTTTGACTTGAATCAGAAATAAAATCTGTAACTTCAGTTTGCACATTGTTTAAAAAAACTAAAATTAAAAGAGGAACAGTCAAACAGAAAGCATTCTCTCCCAGTGATCATTGATGACACAGAAGTCACGATAAGAGCTATCTAGGGTTTATCATTGCCATCAATGACATGTATGATATTCAGTAATGCTGGTGCATTAATTATGTTCAACTGAACTGCTGCAAAAGATACACGTCAACTTCTACAGAAGGAAAATATCATCAGCTCAGATAGAAAATAGGAGTGACTATTAGAAAGAACCTTAAAGAAGAGGATCTGAGGAACAAAGAGAGGAAAGGGCAGCATGACCAGCTGCCCCAGGAAAGGGCAGCATGATCACCATAGGTAGGGCCCGTAGATACATCTGTCACCGACAGTGAGGTGTCATCTAGAGCATCGCAACTAACCTGGGTGCTGCAGGTCAAGGTCCATGTGGATGGGCTGCAGGGACACCAGAGGGGAGCAGCAGCAAGGATCATTGGCTATCTCAAAAACACACTCTATGAAGAAGGGGAGAAGAAACTAGAGTCACTTATCTTAGGAACAGTACAAGTGAGAAGGGAAATCAAATCACTCTTTACCTAAGCAGGTGTCTCAGGAACTTCCAGGATAAAATGGATACTTTCTGGGTACTCAGAAGGCACTTTGCGAATTAGCTGCCCGAAAACAAGGTTCTGCTGGGAAACAGTTTCGAACTTGAGATTCCTGTTCCTTGAGTCAAACCTTGCATCTTTGCAGAAAATCTCGAGGAAGAAATATTCAAGCTTTGATACATCCCATGCAAATGATCTGGAATCTACATCGGAGAAAAATGCACAAGCATATTGGCTATTTGCTTTTCCCAGTATTAGAGTTCTGATGCAAAACAAGAATATTTATTAAAATGTGTGTTGAAAAAATTTACCTGCAGACATAGAACCTTTCAGAAGCACAGACTCTAACAAAAGAGCAATTAGTCCAACATCATATGACTCCTAAAAGAAATAAAATTCTGGCTTTACACATAATTTCATTTCTAATATATTCAATTCTAGTCTTGATGATGTCTAAATAACTAGAAAAAGAGTAAAAAAATCATATGGAATAAAACAGTTAAGTATGCAATCTCCACATAATAACATTTAATAGGCAGACTGCAGTAAATTTAACCTCTTATTAGTGTGAAAGAAAAATGAATGTAAATCAGCATTCATTTACCATAGATTGCAATTACCATCTATGTAGCAGTTCAGGAGATCAGTTCTACTGAGCTCTGAACTGAGTTTATATCACAATTCCCAGGATATAGAACAAGAATGAAAATTATACTCCTTGTTGAATGACTAACAATACAATTTCAAGACATATTAAGCTTTAAATAACTAAGCCTACAAGAAGCTGAGTTCTTGAAGTCCCATTTGAACTCATAAGGGTTTAGCAAATTGCACTTGGAGTGTTTCTGCAAGAACATCAGGCGAAGGTCTGAACAATTGAGAACAACTGATGAGCTCAAGCTCAACTTTTCATCCATTAGTTGTTTATCAATGTCATTTTCCTCATTCAATTAATAATGAAGGCTTTTTTTTCTTCTTTAAGCCAGCTACATTGAACATTCTCAAAAATTTTATTAGTATTTAATCTGTCTTTTACAAATCAATTTTCTTTTTCTTCAGAAGCAGCAAACAATAAATCCTCATTTTACAAGATCTTGATCCAGCATTAGACAACACTGAGTGATGGAAGCAGCCAAACCCACACTTATACTAATCTATTCTCTATTTATTAGCTGAGAGACTTTCAAACTTAAGAGCTAATCAAAGCAACATAAACTTCACTGTTGTTTTCACACGTAATTTGTAGAAACTGACTGTGGGTCTAGCCATCAACTCAGCAGTCACAGAGCATGGGGATAACAGTCTTTAAATACCTCATTCTCAGCAAAGCAGTCTTTTAATCCTTACCTGAAAGCGTGGTGCAGAAAAGGGAAAAAAAGTCTGTCTCTAAGAAGTTCATTCTCACTAATTCAAAGGGAAAATGGAAGGTGCTGTATCACAGCTTGGTTTCCATCAACATGTTTGACCTTGTAAGCTCCAAATAAAAATCCTTGCAACTATAACTGTATTGGTAAATAAACTGATTCAGGTTGACACAGTGGTGATGGAAGAAGTGATATACATAGAACATCAAGCTGTCATTTCTATAAAATGACTTTTTTTAAAACTAGTGGCACTTTAGAAAGTGCCTTAAAACACAGCAATCTTTCAGCCAATTTTCTTATGCTACAACATCAAAAACAAAAAGGAACGAAGGCTGTATTCAAGTACTAGAGGACAAAAAAAGGGCATCTTGAAAATCTTCTGCACTATAGTTACAGTCTTATACTTACAGTATAATCTGAGAAACAATGAAATACTTTTTGCACCCTGAAATTTATTACAAGCTTCATGAATATTTACTAAATTGAAACATTAACTGTTTAACTTTCAGCATGTGCAGTTTAAATTGCATCCAAGCTGTATCCTTTTTAAAACCAAAAAAAAAATCTTTGTTAAACCAAAATTTGATCCAAAAGCATTATTAAGTGCTAGTTAAAACTTGAGATATTCTCAAAGCACTACCTTTTATTGCTTTCATCACCAGAGGCATCAGCAAGTGTTCTGAAAAGTGCATATTTCTCAGTACAAATAATGTTACAGCAGCTTCCCACCCATCATTAGTCTCAATGCAGCACAGACCTCCTAGTACCTCTGTCGAGCATTAGGCATATGATTAGATGCCTTTTTCATTTTAAAAAGCTGCCATGCATTATTCTAATCCACATTTGTCATAAGGGATTATAGTACCAAGCCCACAGGTAAATCTCAATGCTATTTGCAAATATTTCATTAGACTCCTAAGAAACGTTAGAAAGAAAAGCAAAGTTTTCGGCTTGGGGCCATAATAAATTTCTTTACTAGTGTTTGAAAGCATCAATTCTACTTGCAGTTATAGTAAATTACTGTTAATACAACTAGGATTTATTATCTGTGGGTAGCACTTCAAAACTAATTTTAAAATTTATGCTTATGGCTGTCTTTGAAAATTATCATTTTATAATTAACATGTGGGGCATTAAACAAATCTTAAAGCGTTTAAAGCTAATATTTTATAAAATAGCAAGAAGAATCACAGAATGGCTGAGATTGGAAGGAACCCCTGGAGATCATCTAATCCAACCCTGCTCAAGCAGGGTCACCTAGAGCACCTTTCCCTGGCTGAACTGTGGCCAAACACTTTTTCAACATCTCCAAGGAAAAAGGCTCCCCAGCCTCTCTGGGGCCTGTTCCAGTGCTCAGTCACCTCAGTTTTGCCTCATGTCCAGACAGAGCTTCTGGGTGCAATGTGGCCCTTCATGCCCTTCGCCAAGGAATTGGTGCTGACCCCTCGGGGACACCACTAGCTACAAGCCTCCAACTAGACTAGTCTTTTCTACAGACTTTCCCCCTGGTCTCCAGGGCCTGGGATTCCTAAGGACTCGCCTTAGGAGCAAAGGCTGCAGCAAACTCAGTAGCTTTGCCTGCTCTACATCCTCCATCACCAGGACACCCACCTCTTTCAGCAGCAGACCCACATCTCCTTCTTTTGCTACTACTGTATTTAAAGTATCTCCTCATGTTGTCCTTGACATCCCTTGCCAGACTTAATTCCAAAGGGACCTTATTGTTTCTCCAACATATACCAAGGTGGCTGAAGTCTCCCATGAAACACAGGGCCTGTGATCATGAGGCTACTTCCAGCTCTCCGTAGAAGGCCTCCCCTCCCTGCTCTTTCTGATCAGGTGGCCTGCAGCAAACACCCACACCAATGGCCCATATTAATCTGCCCTTCAATCCTCACCCATAAACTCTTGACCCACTCACCACCCACCACACTTTCTCATAAAATAGCAGTCAACCATTTAAACCCAAAACTCTAGTAATCACATTGCATTTTTAACTAAATCAGTAACAATCAGGAATTCTAGATAGGAGGGAACACAGGAGAAGGCAGTATTATGGCTGAGATGGACAGTTCAGATGTAGCTGTTACGGTATAAAGGAGAGCAGCCACAAGCCCCTATGTAATTCCAAGGGCTTGAACTACAATATCAACTCAGAGTAACAGATAAGGCCAGGGGCAATAACTTTTCTTGAATTGTTCATATGTTACAGGTAGTAGCAATTATGTTTCATTCTAAAGTTAAAAATTAGGGTCCCATGAGGTTAACAGAAATTAGCTACTAATGGGTATTCCCTATATGAAAACAAAAACTTAATGGTAGCAACAGGAACTCTTGCTGTTAGAAAAGAAAACAGAACAGTTGAAGGGTTATTAAATATAACTTTCAGATTGAGTGCAACTTTTAATTGACTGAATGAAATTTATGAGGCATCGCAAAAAAAAAAAAAAAGGAATAAGAGATATACTTAGTTTTCCCTTCTCTCTCCACTCACTGATAGCGGTCCAAAGGCTGGGAAAGTCTCGGAGCGATGCGAAGCAGCTGAGCAGCTCGTGTACAAGACAATCAGGAAATGGATTTGGGGCTGAATATCAGCAGGAGCAATTCCCTCCTGGAGGCTGTAACAACTCAGATCTAGACTTGTGGTTTTCAGCAAAGTCCCGGCCTGCAGAATATAAAACAGTAGTTATATAAACTGCAACAGCAACGAGAGCAGAGCATTATTAGCAAGAGCACAGCAAGAGCATATTTTGTGGCGGCCACCTTGTCTCTTCGTGTTGTGAGCCTTTTAGATAGTCCCTTCAGAGTCAATATGCCTGCTGCTGCAAAACTCTTGCTGCACTGCATTTCTTTTACAGAGAAATGTCCACCACTACAGTTTTATGTTTACATATGAGATGTAAAAACTTCATGAGGGGAAAACAGATGGAGGTGTTCCGATTACTTCATCTTTTTGCAAGGCATCTTTTTGCAAGGCAGGTCACTGGCTGCTTGTTTCATCCCCTAGCTGAACAGGAATAATGATGGGCCCAAGAGGAACGCGTCCAACTAGAGACCAATTTAACCAGATAAACTAATCTTTAACATTCCTATTTTATAGCATCACACAGACATTACAATGAAAATTGAGTGTAGATATTGCATGAATCATAAGTTAATCAGGGAAAAATTAACCAGACAGAGGTTTTTCCAGCTTTGGTGTATGAATGGGCATTCCTATTCTGCAAACATTGCAGAAGTCGGAAACCTTTTCCTCTAGTTTGAGATATTAGTGGTCAAGACACTAGGTTGCAAAGAAGGGTATTGGAATGAGTCTCCAATTAATCCACCTTTTCTCATCAGTAATCAACAACCCAGCAGTGACAAGTTCATAGTCATCCTGGAAACATTTATAGTCACTTATCTTTGAATCAATTTCTTTCACATAACTTTAGATGATAGTCAATGAAAACAGCTATGCTGAACAGCCTGGAAAGCAAAGACTGCACTAGAATATGTTAATTTAACTTTATACTTTACTTGCAAAGTAACCAAATTCTGTTTTAAATTTACCTTATTTTATCTTGAAGAGCAAGTGCTGCTTTGAGCTAAATCTCTTGACGAACAATGCAAGTTCCTTTCACTGGATTCTTAAAACAACTGCTGAGGGAGATGACAACTCAGGAGATGCATTCAGTTCAGAAGAATGACACCCATCAGACTTTATGGAATTTATTAAAATTCCCCCAAAAGTAAGAGACGACATCCTCCACTAAATCTTGGAGAATAGCAAGAAAAATAAACAGGAAGAACATTATGAAGCAAAGTGACAAAATCTGAGCAACAGATGTTCAGATTCAAACTCCTCAGCAGATCTGCATAACTCCCCAGTTATCCAATGCTTATCAGAAATGTATTAAACCTTCTCGAAGAAAAACATCCCATACATAAATACTTCTGACTTCATGCTTGACAAATATTCCATTCAGCGGGCTCAAAGAACCTGAAAACTGGTTTTTTGCTTTCAGATAAAATCATCATTTAACCCTGCAGCTCAATTAAAAAAAAAAAAGAAGTTTTCATTCACAAAGATTGGCCAGAAAAGAAGCAAAGGAAGAAAAATATGCATGATAAAAATGAAGACAACAAACGGTATGCTGTTCTTCTTCTTTGCCTACCAAAGTAGGTTTATCAGATCCGCACCGATCTGGCAGCACTAGCAGGTTTCAGCTAATGAGCAGGTACATGGACATGGACACTGAGGCAGGTACAGGCAAGCTGCAGTGGTGATTTGGAGTCTGAGGCCTGCGGCTCTTGAAAGGACTGCCAGATCCCAAGAAATGGGAAACTAGGAAATGTAGAAAACCATGGGAGAAAACCATGGGCTCCGAAATCCCACTCTGCCTCCCATGCTCACGGCTGGGAGAAGGAGCCCCTGTGCCATGTGCTGCCAGGCACCAGGGCGATGCTGTTCCTACCGCACGAGAAGATTCAGACCAGAAGATTCCTACCGAAGACCATGGGAGTTCATCAGGCCTCTGCACCAACGCACACAGTGCTATAGCAGCAACACCAGAAGGGGAAAGAAGCCACCGCTGAAATACTTCAAGCAATGGATAGGCCGCGTCCACACCTAAAGGCCACCTGCGCGATGTCCATGCCTAAAGCCTGGAGAACAAGCACAGGCGCTCCAATGAGAGCAGGTGCCTGTCAACAGCACGAGAGCATTCAGCACCCAGCTGGTCTGCCAGGCATCTATATAGCTCAGGGTGAGCAACCTCCTACCCAAGGAAACAGGATCTTTAACCCAGCAGTGAGGTTTTGCTCACGTTGATAATTCTTGGTTATGATATGCTGTATTAATTCTTCTTTAAATATGTGAGACATACATGAACTCGTTGGCAGAGTTGAACCCACCAGCTTGAACGCACAAGATCTCTTTTCAGATCTACTAAGGTCAAAGGATGCCTATTAACAGCATGATTAATAAATTATGAACATAAAAAGCTATTTTTTTTTATCTTTACTACTAAACAGTTTAATAGTTTACAGAGTATCCATGCATTCTATGTATATGAATAGAGTCCTACTATTAGACTTTGAAACTGCAGAAATCCTCTAATCTATCGAGTGAAGGAGTTCAAGACCTCCAGCCTCTGGTATAAAGCAGGATTAAGTGTATCCTAGTGCATTCCCAGCAGCTGCTTATCTCATCTCTCCTGAGAATTGCCTGTGTGAAGGACGTTACAGGAGAGCACGGGAAGATTTTTTTTTTTTTTTTTTAAGAAACTTAGTTCCTGTTTTGATTCTTGTTTCTATTTATTTTTATTAAGTGACAATTTCTGCTGATTGTGTACTTAAAACTAGCTAAAAAATTTTGATTATATAACATAACAAAAAATCAGCCAGACAATATTCTGGACAGTAATATTTTAAGAGAAGAAGAAAGCAATTAAAAACAACCCTCTAGCACCAATATGCTTATGCCAATTTACTTGTAACTGCAGCTACAAGTTACCCCAGTTACAGCATCTAGCAGTGCAAGAAGCAGAGGCGAACAAAGGGACTGGGTAAATATTCTCATATTTCCTTCTGAGTAACCCATTTTGCCTCCTTATATGTATTCCTGTTTCTCCCACCCATTATTTTATATTTCTTAATTTAAGATAATCAAAAATATTGTTAAAACATAATGAAAAACAAGCTAATGGCAAGCCACAGCAAGCACGTTTTAAAACACACATAATGGGACTGCTTGTAGAAAGAAGCAAAAATGTCCAGAGGGGCTTTCTGGCCCGTGTTTCTGTGCCTCTCTGTCGCACGCCAGCAAGGAACAAAACCCGTCACTGCAATTTTTCACACATTCCGTGTTCTTTGCAGCTGAACTCTCATCAACTGGCCCACAGCAATCCTGGGTGTTACTGATACGGAACAAGAGGTAAAACACAGAATAGAAGAAAAAAACCACAGAAAACAGCGAGCTACTCCCACAGCAAGGCATCCTACACATTTCGCTTGCTCTACACAACTCCTCGACGGTGGGTTGGAGCAGAGCATCTAGCAACGTGCAATGCAGCCTGCAAACACTGTGCTGCTGCACCCAGCAAGGCTGCAAAGCTGCACTCACTGCCCACCCCTACCCGGGACATCACAAGTCTCTCTAACCCCTGCCTTTCCTTAGCAAAAGCCCAGGCTACCGTGGAAAGGTCACAGGTGCCAGTATTTATATGCTGAGCATTGACAAACCTAAACAAGCTCTGGGTAAGTGCCACGTATTGCTCCTCTGCACGTGTTGGCACCCTGCTAATGAGAAGAGAAAGGCACCTGAAGGAGAAACTCCACTACAGCCTGCGGAAAGCGAGGGGCTGCTCTGCCCTTCGCCTGTTCCAATGAGGAATCAGGGAGGCTTTTTAGCTTAGGATTGGAAACAGGTGGTTTTTCCCCACAAACTGCCCTCTACCAGCAGAGGATAGTAAGGCCTGAGAAACATTTAGAAATATTCCTCTGAAGAGTAAATTAAAAGAATAACAGAGGAAATGACAAGGTAGAGCCGTAAGCTCAGCAAAGAAATGAAGGTCCTCTAATGAAACTGGAAAGTGTGTATATTGGACTAGAGTTCATGCTGTGTGATTGTCCAAATCAATTACTTTTAAACAACAAATAATCAAGTGTTCTCGAGTGAAAAGCAGTTATATGATTAAAAACGGATTCCCAAACTGCACTATATTGATTCAGCTCCTCTGAGCAGGATGCAGCTTCCAGGGAAACCACGTTTGAACTAGCGCTCGGAGCCTCTGAAAAGCTCTACCTAATGAGTCATATTTTAATATTTTCAGGCTGCAGCATATTAAAAAAGTCAGAAACCATCTTTAAAGTGGCTTGCCTGAAATTTCAAATGACACTTCAGAACAATTTCTTAAATTACGGTTTTAAAATTTGCCAAGGATTATTCTGAATTTATTCAGTAGAAAAAGTTGGGTTCCTTGTCTCTCTCCCTGACGGTACATTGCACCAATACCCCTGCTTAGAAACCATTTTCCTCTCTTCCAAAACCCTGTATCAGGTTTGAGGTAAGTCATTTACATAAATCCATAATGCATCCACCAAGCCCTTAGCTCTCAAGGGTATTATAATGCTAAAAGAGAAATGACAAAGCAGCAGTTTTATCTTCCTAGACCCAACACCTCTATACTTGACATCTATAGCCCCTGAATGATAACTACAGCTGAAGGTTTTCCATTGTAGTAGCTTCACAATCCTTGCTTCTGGGCATTTACTGGCTAAAGCTGTCTGCTAAGGACTGGCAAAATGTTTCACTAATGCAAGATGGTCTAGAAATGTTGAAGATGGCCCTATTTTATGAATGAATATTTACACTTCTACCCTGTGAGCTGCAGACTGTATCAACAGAATATCTAGCCACTAATGCCCTGGCACCTGCAATGTTCTCTGTGTGAATTTAAGAGTACAGTAAATATTATTTTTCTTTATTTGGTTTCATTTCCAGATGAGGAAGATATGAGAAATATTCAGGCAATCGAATTTCAGCTACCGAGCATCAAAAACCGATGCTGCAAATCACCTCCCCGCTACGTCCGTTAACTGTAGGAGAAGCTCAGATTCCTCACTTTGCTCTTTTAAAGTGTTCTTCAAAGTTTGCTCCAGTTTTTGACACTTATAGGCAGCTTCAAAAAAAACTCTCAGCTTTTTATTGTAAATGACCTTACATGGCACTGTATGTCCTCCGAAAACTTTTAGCAATAATTGATCAATTTTCCAAAGTTGGGAGCAGGAGCAGGGTTAATGTTTTTCTGTGTTAGTGAAGTGTATTGTGCACAATACATCTGAAAGCAGTTAATCCAATTGTCTTTCACCCAAAGGTCAAGTATTCCTGAAACAGTATTTTAGAAAATGTAGTCTAAATGAACAGTGACCTGCATACACAGCAGCCCTTCTCATCTGGGCAGATCTGCATCTCCCTTCGTAGGAGACCACACTGGATACAAAGGAGTTCCTGTTGTAGGAAGGGGAAAAAGACCAGGAGCTCAGGCCTTTGGGAATAACTGCCACAATCCTTATTAAACAAACCAGTCTCCCCTGATTAAGGTATTTTAAGCATCAAAGAGTCTACTGCAGTGGCTTCCTCAGCTGCTTGTACCCTGGACTAAGGCTGTTTCCAACGTTTGGAGACTGCTCTGCATGTTTGGTACTAGACCTTACATTGTACAGCGAATAATCTAACACGTTGCTAAGGAAATCAGGGAGATATGGACATCATGCACAACGAGGACGGGATCCAGCAGTAACAAATGCTGCCCCTACACATAACCAGCAACCCAGCCACAAGACTTGACACTTTCTTGCGCTTCCATTCTTCAGTTCTAGCTTCCAAACTGCTTTTGGTTGCCACAGAGCACCACTGCAGGGGCTTTGCTGGGACTTCAGTTCTGGAAATTCAGGGCTTCTTCTAGAGAAGCTTTGGGATACTGCTCACATTATGTAACCCTGGCACATCCATGAGAAGGGCTCTGCCTGTCTGAACCACCATACGCACAGCGCTATGATCATTATTAGAGATTCTTCATCAAGTAAATGACTAATATTTCCATCATTCCATATGAAGAGAGAGCTCTCAAACCTAGAACAAACCTAGTGGACCTCAGCTCTTCCAACATGCAGAGAATCTTCCATTAAGACAATATTTTAGTCTGTTTTGATTTAGATGGCCCTAAGGTGCCTTGGGATGGGTTGTAGTCCTCAAACACAGCAGCAGGACAGCATGTTCTGCACATGGGAATACACCGTCTTGCACAGCTGGAACATCAAATCTAATTTTCCAACAGCACTTCATATAGACAAAATAGTCTTGTACCAATGAAACAATGTTACTACAAAATTGCAGTCTCATCCAATTTCAGAATTCCCCAACAAACTTTAGAGGATAATCACAAAAGAAGAATTCAGTTTTTATAAAGGAACTTCTCTTAAGTTAGAAATTAACACATGATGCTAACATGAAGCATTTAAATTAAATTGAAATTAAATATAAGAGTTAAATCTATGTAAAACTCTACTGTGTATTAGTTGAATATTGAAACATTATCTGTCTAGATGCTCTTAAAAGAATAAAGTCAGTGATGCTCTCTGTGAATCATCTACCAAAACATCTTAACTGCAGACCGAGCACATAAGGAAGGTAAAAGCAGCCAAATTGTGAAGCTTTATTCACATGCTCCTCATATTTAGTTGTGAGGAACAGAGGTAACATTTCATCAAATAAACCATTTTAAGACCTTTTCCTACATATGTTGCAGCACTTCATTCTCTATAGCGTGCCCACAAGAACCAAGTTACCTGAACAGCCAATAAAGCAAAGGACAAGTGAAGGAGGCAGAAAGGCAGCAAGGCGATGCTTTAGATAGTTGCATTTAGGTAACTGTTAGTTATATGTAAACTCTTAAACTCTTTTATAAACTCTTATTTTATAAAAGACCAATGAAAGCAGTATCTAGTCAGTTAAGCACTGGAAAAGCAGAGACAATAAAGGAAGGTCATTTTTAATCGATGATTAAAAGGGACAGATAAAGATGAAAAGCCACTTCCTCCCCTCAGGAGTCCTGGTCCTTTCAATATTTCAAGAAAATCCTTCTGATCCAGTGGGCTCTGCACTATTTCCATAACAAAAAAAGTTTCAAAACCCTTCAGAGATTTACAAAATCACTTCATTTACAAAAAAAAATATTAATAGAAAACAAAACTCAAGGTTTCCAACCAGAGCTGACCAAGCAGACGAATACCAAGGATTTCCTGGGAGCCCCAAACATGCCCTTCTGGCTCAGAAGACTGCACTAACTTACCAGTGATGACTGGCCATACTGCACTTCCCCATTCAAATCATATGACCCCTGCCAGAAAAACTAATTAATCAAGTGCTGGGTTTTTTTGGTTTTTTTTTTGTTTGTTTGTTTGTTTTTTTTTAAATAACTGCCTCTTGCTGAGAAACGCCCAGGACAAAAAATCATATGCATATTCCCTTGAGCCTGCCCGTGGTGATGCTGCCGGGTGTGGTGCAGAGCCTGCACGCCCAGGCGCGTGCACGCACGCCCTGTGCACGCGCTTCGCCCCTGCGATTAGCAGCAGGTGCTCCGCTTTCCCCGCGCGCCCAACAGCGCCGCGTGCCCTGAGCTACACATCTACAGGTAAAGAGGAATCGGAGGCAAGGAGGTGCCAATGGAAAACTAGAATATGATAGCTACTTAGAGAGATTAACTTTCTCATTATTGTGTCACTGCACACTGTAATTCAAACAGCTGGTAGCCTCATTTCTGTAACTACAGAAAATTAAACTGAGAGCGAAAGCTCCTTTCTGTACTGTTGTTTTCATGGCTACAAGACTCCGTTATGAGCCTTTTGTGCCTGTGGTCCTGTACAGGATGCTTGGCATTTAAAGGGCAGGAACAGTTTTTTCTCCTATAAAATGTGCTCTTCTTTAATTTGCTAGAAAAGTTTTGCTGTAAATGTCTGCAGATAATCTAAAGTTACTTGCAACGCCACTCAACACCTTATTTCCCCTTATACAATGAGGGCCAAAGAACATACGTGGAAAAAAAACCTCTTTCTTTGGTGGAATGGGGTTTTCACTCTAAGTTGCTAATTTTTGCAGCAGTGTATTTATCTTCTATGGAAACATACAGAAAACATGGCAATATATATTATGAAGGGCAACAGTAACTCATTTTAGTGGACAGTAGAGACCAAAGGGGCTGATATAAATCTGTGCCACTCCTCACACTTCTGTGCAATTTTGTGTTGCATAAATTTTAGCTCTAGTAATATTAATACTGGGTTAAAGGTGTTTTCATGTGAACACTTTAAAGAGAAAGCCTTGAAGTATAATGAAAACTTTTTCCCCCCTATTATAAAACCCTTTTAACCTCATTTGAACAATTCTACTGCGAAATCATCAACTGTGCCTTAAATTGGCCCTTTACCGAGGAACAGGCGGCAACCTTGTTCAGAAACTCTTTCAATGTGGGTACCTAAGGGGCATTTGAAAATCAGTTTGAAGCATCTTTTTCTCACATTCAAGTTAACCATACGGACTGCAGAAGCTCAGCATGTATCATTAACTTGAAAATTAGTTACTTCCTTTTCAAAGCATCGGTAATTCACGTGCCTTCCCATTCCATACGGGATCTACGAACTTTTAACTGAAGTAACAGCCAGAGGAGGTAATTATTGCAGAAAAGCACAGGAGATCTGAGATCAGGTTATGTAAAAATCTTAGACTTATCATTTTAAGGAAGATTTTCCTCACCAAGACAGAAACAGGCTAATACTTTGCCTTAACTGGTAGGCTATATTGGAATTCTGACTGGTTGAGATGTGGATCAAACACAGAGGAGCCACAAGAGCAAAACCAAGTCATTCCAAGAGCCAGCAAACATGACCAACAAAGAAGCATTGCAAGAGCTAGGGCCGTCTGGTTTGCAGATGCCTAAGCGGAGGCTTGATAGCATCCTACTACTATACTAAAAGTAACTTGCATAATTCCATATAAACTCTTCCTCCCGATCACTAAAGAAAAGACCAGAAGCAACGAGCTGAAACAACAGCCAGAAAGACTCAGGCTGGACACTGAGAAGAACTTGTGGGCAGAGGGACTGCAGCCTGGCGCAGGCTGCCCGCAGAGGCCCCACGTGCCCCGGGAGCCAAAAGCCTCTTCAGAGCAGGTTACACAAACGTCTGCTGGGCACCGTTTAGGTGGAGCAGCTGGTGTTGATGCAAGAAGATGAATTCAATAACATCTCAAGACCTCTTCCAAATCTATTCTGTACAACATGCAAATCAAGGCTGCTTTACTTATCGAATCCTAGTTTTCATTCTCACTAAAGCCACTATACTTCATTTTTGACAATATAAAAACGGCCTAGTATATAAGCAAATCAGAATAACGTTCATTTTACATCTAGTCTCTACAAAACCAGAGCAACGTGAGGAATTCACAGTATAACTCACACGTGGGATTCTGTTACTTAGGAACTGGCAGAGCTTCAGACCAAGGAGGCTTGAGCGCTGTCTTTCATAGACTCTGCAAAGGGAAGGGACTCAGCGCAAGAAGGGCAGGGAGGGAGAGGTCACAGCCCACGTGAATCAGAGCACCCTGGCACCAGGGATCAGCCTAGGGGAGGCACGGGGGGAAAGAGACCCCACCTGTGTCCTGAAGCACATCACACATCCCTGTTTTCAGAGATGCTCTAGGATTCCTCTACAGAGAACACCCTCAAAGGCCTAAATCCTTTTCCCTTGTAGAGAAAGCTGTAGGATTTCTCTTTTGTAGAAAGCCAGGAACTGGCTGTTTACCTCATTTTAGAAGGGGACTCCCTGCTGCAAGTGCGAGTCCTACCCGTTGCCTCCAATTTTACTTTGTTAGTCCCGTCTCTAGTGCAGTAGTGATTTGCCTTGGTCAACAGTGTGGTGATTTCCATTACAGACGTGAACATCTGTCTGGGCTGAGCAGACACCATCTTACACTACAGAAAATAGTTTATTCATATTCATTTGACTTAGAACTGTAGCTCTGGGATTGCACTGACATGAAAAACTAATATGGATTTTAAATATACCAAGTAACTATTTGGCACCTAGACCAAGTTACTTAAAATATTTAGGACTAGTCAATTCATTTGAAATGAATGACATAAGGGCATTTGCTATAGATAAAGGACAAATTTGCAGAAAGCAGCTTTTCTTTTTGGTTCATTCCCTGATTACTTGTGGAAGCTGAACAAATTTCTTGACCCTCTGTGCATGTGTCAACTCTCATTTCTCTTGTATTATCAATATTAGAAGTCCTCTGAAGCAGGCACAGTCTTTTTCTCTGATCTATCCAGTATCCAGCCCAATGGATATTTCAGATATGCAGTCCAAATAATAATTATCTTCAACTGAGAAAAACACTGCTTGACATACCTGCCCTCGCAGTCACATTTTGTTAGGTCCTAAAAATTGTTATTCTTCTCAGTTCTGCTGCAATACATTCAGAAGTAAAAAGCTTCTCAAAGAAAAGGTGAGTGAAATGTTGTTCAGTGCAGTAAGGTAAATGGAGGAGCTGATTGCTTTACTGTTCTTTGATGATACAGAGGTCTGTGGAGACAGTTACGTGAAAAACTGAATAAGCAAAAAGCAAAAAAAAAAGAGAAATGTAGAAGAAAATGTGGTCACTAAAACAGCATTAAGCATTACTCACCTGTCCTTTGACTATTTAGTTCGTTAAATTCGTGATCCATAAAATGGAGAGCAATAAAATCCATTTTTGTTGCTGTGTTGAATTAAAGTATTACTAATCATGCTTGAGAAAACATTGCTTTTACTTAGACACTGTTGATTTTTTTTTTAAATCAGGAAGCTGAGCAATTGTAGGTATTATTTCCCCTTGACAGGTTTCAACTCAGGTCTTTTTTAATGCCCTTGTGTTCTAAAGCCTCCTACGAGCACAAAATATTGAAGCTCGAGCATGAGGAAACAGATCTGAAGTTGCGGCACATTCAAAAAATATGCAAAGATTTAGCCTAAGCCCCACTCACAAAGGAGGGAAAATTAGTAGCAGAAATAGAGGAGAAGGTTCAAGAATGTGTGAGCCAGGGAATGCTGGGATATGGGAAAAGGATTAAGTTCTGAATATATAATATTGCATAATATTATTGATCTTATAAACCTGCTCTCCTGAGGGTAATCCTTCCTCATGAACACAGGACCCTACTGTCACAGTTTCGTAGTCTCTAGGTACCAACATGACACCAACACCATCGCTCTTAAGGAGCTATATCTGAGACCTCTGCAGTTCTACCAAAGGATAAAGAACAGGAAGCTCCTTTCTCTCCTGCCTACTGGTCATCCCACAGCATGGATGGAATGTGGCCTTTGCAAAACCTCCATCTCTGGGGGCAGGAGCTGGATGAAAGAGGCCAAAGCCTTGGTTTTCACCCAAAAAGGCTGCCACAGTTGACGAAATCCATCCCTTGTGTGGATTCTGCACGTTGCCTCATAGCTGGGTGGCTAAAAATGGGTTGTTTCTCCAGAAATCCCAGTTCTCCAGGTTGCTCCTCAACAGCACTAGCACATGTCACCAGCCCAAGAAATGCCAGTGTGAAGATCCCTGTCCCAGGATGTCCTTCAGGAGCCCTGCTGTCCTTCTCACTGTTGTCACTCCCTCAGCAGGGAGGTCCTGTCAGCAGCGAGGTTTTGAGTTTGCTTGTTTGAAATCACTCTATCTACTGCTATAGTTGTTCGTTCTGCCTTCTGCAGGGGAAAGCTAGAAATTTCCAATAGTAAACTTCATGTTTGCCCTTGGGCATGGCTCTAAGGCAGCATAAATTCGGAGTCATTACATCGTGGGCCTACCTACAAACTCAAACCGACAGAGAGGGAGGCCAGGAGAAACTACGTGTCTGCATCACCTCATAAACACCAGTCCTCCTCTTGCACCTCTAAGTGAAATTACCTTTGTGAAACTGGTCTGTCATGACTGAAAAAACCTACTTTCAAGAAGCAGTAAGAGCCAAAAAAGCCAATTCTCACTTGTAAAGCACAGACTGCTGTGTGACGGGGGTGCTGTACACTGCTTCATTCAAATACAAGTCCACTCTTCTGGGATTCATTTTGTTCCAGGTTGTAATAAAGGTGCAATTGTTCCCAATAAGCATCCCTTAGGTCTATAATTTCAGGCTTTTGGCCGTAAATATAAAAAAACAGATGTCCTGTTGTTACATTAATAAATTGCCCTCATTTCTGCATCAACTCAAGTGATTCTCTTAGCAGACTTCTCCCCTTTTGGTGTTCATACCCCTGTGGTGTCTAAATGGAAGGTAACTACTTATCCATGAGTTCAGAGGGACTGATGACTTGCAAATGAGGATGACTTAGGCAGTAACAGTGCAGACAGTCAGTACTTGCAAGTGGTTTCAAACTACAGGTGTCTGACAAGTGTTCTTTTGCATTTCCCCCTATAGCTTCAAAGTCAAAACTAACCAGTTCTGTCCTCTAGTAAAATGTAAATGATCACCCCATACCTAGCAGTGTGATAGACAAGGATGCTCTCATTTGCAGGCTTGAAAGAATTCCTGAAATAAACATCTGGAAAAAGTAAAAATGAGTCACTCACCCAGTCCTTGAGGCACCTGTCTACAAAAAGAGAACTTCTGTACAACTGCAGCTCTGCAGTGCACAGGAGCAGCCGGCTGCTGAGGTTGGCTCTCACTGCCGGCCTCGCCGGAGCTCTTTGCTGGCGGGACAGGGATGCAGTTTGGAAACAGTCACTAGGGATGCACTTTGGGATCGGTTTCCACTTCCATTTCCAGATTTGCACCAGCTTTGGACACAACACTCCTTGCTCCTGGCATGCTTGACTATCAAATAAATGCAGTTTTCCTGTTAATAGTATATCCTTCTAGCATTAGTTTGTGGAAGGCTGAAGAAACTTGCACAGTCAGAGGGAAATTTGTTCCCTCTCCTCTATCAGCTGTTTTTCAGGTATCTGTATGCAGCTCATGCAACTCTGACACTCTAAAAGCAATAAAATTGCCACTCAAAGGCATATTATCATTGTAATTTTAGTGTGAATTTTATAAAAATGCTGTGATCTAATATTGAGGACAATTGTTACAAAAAATGACTGGTTTAGACCACCACTACTTTCAAAATATTAGTAGTGTTGTCTCTTAAATTCTATCTGCATTTAGAAAGTTGAATTCATGAATATAAAAAACTTTGTACAGACCAAGTTATAATTCTCAGTGGAATAGATGATTCCATAAATATTATACTACATAGTCAAGTGCTAAAAACAGTCAATTGGCTTTAATATCTATGCCGAACCTTTACTATAAACTACAGCCAAAGCTGTAAAGGGGCCTTTTACCATGCAAGCCATTTCCTTGTGGACACTGTTAAGATTTGATTTTAAATAGTATTTTGACCAAAGGGATTCAGCCAAACCCTTGCTTAGGAGAGCCTCTCCAGAGCTGTGTGCCATGTAAATGGTGCTGGGACGTATGGATCTGGATGCATATCACAGTCTGCTTTACTGGTCACCTCTCGAGGAACCTGCTTCAGTCAACAGACTTTTAATACAGGACTTCCTGAGGGCTAACAGGAACACTACTTTGAAGTATACACTTCAGTGTTTTGCAAAATGGCATTTTATTAGAGAAAAGCAGGATGCTTTCCTCTTTCTCTCCTTGAATACTGACAGAAATGCAAAATAAACAAGGAACCCTGTGGTCAGCAGAGCAGCAGCCTGTCTGTTATCAAGTCCTCTCCTGGCAGATGAACCCACCAAGTGGGAAGGTATTTTAATGAAGAAAGTATTTTTATGGTAAATCATGTATTTCAGAGCCAGTACCTCTGATGAAGTGTTTTCCAACATGTTTTGAAAACTAGAGTCAGAGCAGCCTTTTTTCCCCCCACACAAACCCTTCAAGAAGATGCATTTTATGTTCCACAGATTAGTTGTTGTCATTTCTCATTCAGTTTAGTTCCAGCATATGTTAAGGTATTCCCTCTCGTGTCTTTACAGCCACAAACAGTAAACTACCCAAAGCTCCAAGGAACAGAGCTAACAGCATGTGTTATGTTTCATCACAACAATCACAGAGCATATAAATTAGCCAAGTCATCTATGTCATTTATCTGCGTAATTGGACTTCCCACAAGGAAGCATTTTCCCTCTCTCCCTTTCAAGTCCGCAGGACACCGCCTGATTTGGGAATACAAACCCGAGGCTGCCTGGGAAGAGCTCAGAGCTTTCCTGCCCCGCGGCTCCCCGGCAGGGAGGTGCTTCTGCAAGTCAGGGAGACCTCCTTTGATCAAGGCACTCTCCTACTCTGAACGGACTCTTCTTGTCCTCTGTTCTTCTCTTGTGTTTTTTTATTTCAGCAGTTTGTTAATGTAAAAAGAAAGATAGTACGTGAGGAGATAATGCCACAAAAGTAGTAGAAATTGTGTACCAGCAGGCCAGGACCTTACACCTGCTGCTCAGGGGAACACCACAGTCACCAGTACCTGTTGGAAAAGGCTTCCTCCTAGGGCAAGGAGGAGACAAAAAGAGTCCCAAGGGGCACCTGCTCATCCCAGCTGGAATTCTCAGGACGAGGAGAGTGCAGAAGTCCTGGAATTCCCTAGCTCTTCACATGGATTGCGCACATAAAAGACAGTACTGTAGTTTTTGCTACAATCAGGACTGTTGTCTGAATAAATTACTACAGAATGAGATGTTATGCAAGGATATGATTTCATACCTTTCTGGTAACACGATTGTTAACAGCACCTCAAGCAAAGGTTATGGCAAATTTGAGTAAGGTTCAGGTAGAGGAAACAGCTTAATACATACTTAGATTCATTTTCATTTAATTGTTTTTCTTTATATTAACATTTCTATAAGCTACAGGCCTTGACCTTTAATACTCTCCTTCTAGTACCCAAAGTCTGTAAATGAATTTTTAGAACCACATCATCAATTCTTTACATAAATCATGCTATTTGCTGTTTTGTTTTGGAAAGCTGAAAAGGAAAAGTGCTGAAATCAAATGTCAAAATAGCCCATACAAAGCTTTCAGGTTTCACACTATGCAAAAGGCCTGAGCCCAGCTTCTAAACTACTCCTGAATAATTCCACAGCAGTTACCAGAGACCAGATTAAAGTAATTCAGCAATAACTTCTGGCAACTTGCCAGATGAAAGTGGTGGCCCACATCCAATGGATAATGTCTTATCTGTACACAGCACTGAAGTCTTTTTTACAGGAGAAGAGGAAGGGATGCATAAGAATTTAAGAGTAAAGAAAAGCTTGGTTGGACATCCCATTTCAGAAAGCATTATAACTCTGAGAATTTGTGTACAAAAATAGCTTTAAATCTATCGTCTAAAGGGGTGCTAATAACATCAGAATACTAAATGATAATGCAGAAAACACTGCATCATTTGGGAACAGCACAAGACAGCCTTGAAAATGGGAAGAAAATAAAATCAACCAGGAAAATCAGCAGGAGTCATAAGTCAGGGACTGATATTTGCCACTGAGGCTGGCAGATAAACAAGGATATATCAGGAACCAGGATTTCAAACAAGGAATCAAACAGAGATGCCAAATAAGAACGCAGAAAACAGCACAGCAGATGGAGATAAATAAAATGACTATTCGCTGGAGAGAAAGTGCCTGAGAATTACTACTTATTCACTGAAATACGGCAGCAGCTGCAGCAGCCTGGCTGTATCTGCACTTAGCAAAGCCCGTCCCTTCCCAGGGCAGCATGAGCCAGCTCTGGGGAAAGGTAAAGGGACACGGAGGGGACACACTGACATTCCTGTCCAAGGGCAAGCACTTCCCTGGTTGACTGTGGTTTCAGGGAGATTCAGTGTCAAATTCTTCCTTCAGTTCTGTGGAGAACTTGAGGTTGGCATTTTGACTTTGCCTGATGCATAAACAAATTCTGGAAAGTCAAGGAAAATTCAGCTGGGGTCCCAGTGAGCTGAGCCCCATGAGAAGCACAAAGACCATTTTGGAGAGTGAGTCATGCTGCACAAAGCAGCAGGCAATGGGGCCTGGAAGCCCAAGAGAGGGGCCTTCTCTGCACACTATCCAAGTGGGAGGCACAAGCATTTCCAGCCGCCTCTCTGCTCTCCCATCAGGCAGAGTTTACAGCGGGCAGCGGGTTGAGAGGCAAAACCACCCCTTAAAGAACTCCAGCTGAAAACACAGGAGATTTCCTTGGCAGAGCAGCAGATTGCTGTACCATGGATAATGCTTGGGTGATTAATTGGACCAATGCAGTTTGAAAGCCAGGAAGACGACGGCTGATACTGACCGTGGAACAAGCTCCCAAAGCAGCAGCCGGAGCTCCCGAACACCCTCCTGTTCCCCAGGGTGCCAGGGAAACCTGTCACGTTACTGTGCGGCCCTTCACTCCTGCGGTGCTTCCTCGGCTCTCCATGAGCTCTGAGACACCCTATCCAAAGACAGAGGAGAAAGCTCATAGTTTTCCATAGACCCAAGTCACAAATATGTAAACACAACACACAGGAAAGAAAGGATTTTCTGTACTGCAGTATCTACCAAAACCTGACATGATTTTTACTAGCTAGTCAACAGACAGCAGTAGTGCTCTATTTCTCCTGTTTCATTTCCTGTAGACTTTTTACCTCATTGGCTCTTGGGGCATTTTATAACTCAGCTGAAAACATCTCTCCTCCCCCTCAATGGTAAATGCCTCCTCCATCTTCAATCAGTTGCTAATTTTAACTTTTACAGCTACTACTTAATTCTGTGCAACATTTCAGGGCACAAACACACAACATCACATCCCACCACAGTGAATTAGCGCCCGTGTTTACAGGGTCGCTGAGGTGGGCAGCGCTTCTGGAGACTGCCCCACCAGAGCTGGAGTAGGGTGCCCAGGACCACGGCCAGCCCAGTGCTGCATCCTCCACAGAGGATGGACACTCCACAGCTTCTCTGGGTAACCTGTTCCTGACTTACCCTCATAGTAAGATTTTTTTTTTTTTTCCTTATGCTTAAGTGAAATTTCCTGTATTTGTTTCAATCCATGCGCGTAGCCTCCTGCTCTTTCACTGGGCTCCGTGAGAAAAGTCTGGCTCTGTCTCCTGCTCTCCCTCCATCAGCTGTTTGTATGTGCTGGGAAGATCCCTCTGAAGCCCCCTCTTCTCCAGGCTAACCAGTTCCAGAAACAAGACACAGAAATAAGAACAAGGCATTTTCAGCTTGCAGAAAAGCACCGCTTGATTTTATGCCATATTTTAGTTTTATTGGAGATAGCTCTGCTTTCTTTGAATAAAATTTGATTTTAACAAGATCGCTGTGCCATATGCATAACTAATCACACAAGGGCCTGTACACTTATTTAAGCACCACTGCTTTCACAACGTGCCCTCAATAAAGCTTAATAGGCCACATACCCTCAGTCTGACAAGCCAGACTTTGATGATTATTTAGAGTTGAGTGGCTTCTTTGTTCTCTCTTCCTAAGAGATGTCACAGTCATCACAGCCTGATTGGTACTTTTCATTGAACAGGAGGGAAATTTGCACTTGTTATGTAGCCATTTACAAAGATCTTTGAAGGATGTAGAACTGGAAACAAAATATAAAGAACAGTAAATTAAAAATGTGAGATAATGCAACAATGAAAACAGACACTGAAGATGATGTCTTTACAGAAGTTCTTGAAGACAGATTTCTGCACTAAATATGAAGCCATTTAAAGATGGCCAGAAAGAAGGATCTAAAAATAGGATTGCATAAATTCTTCTTTGTCAATAATTAGGTAACCATTAGTCTGTCCAGATTACACAGGTCCCTATTCTCCCCTAATTCAATCCAAAACATACCGCAAACACTGCCAAAGAGCTCAGAAGTTCTTTGCCACCCCCTCGCATGCAGAATCACTGCGGGGAAGGACCCCAGCGCTGGCCACGCAGCCAGGTGGGCAGGACCTGCTGCTCGGCCCCTGTCACTGCTTGGCCTGTCACCACCCTGCGGTTCTGCAAACAAGCTGCTGCCAGGGCCTTTTTATGACCTGCAGCCCAGGGGGCTTTTCTTTTCAGCAGCTTCTTCCTCAAAGGTCTCTGCCCTTTCAAAGCTTTCCTTTGTGGGAGTGTGTTTGTTGCTCCAAGGGAAAAGTAACATTAAAAGTTAAAATATACGATCAGGAAAGGTGGAAAATTGAGACCTCCACAACAACAGCAGTATTTAATAGCTAAAAGAATGGGACAGTAACAGCAAATAATGAAATTGTTCTTTATTTTCAAATTTCCTTTAAATAACTGAGCAGAAACCACAGAAGTTCTAGCACCAATTTCATAAACTGCAACAATGTCGGGCACTTGTGGGATTTAAGAGCATTCCTACAAAGGTGCTCACAAGGAAACTCCAAGACCCCTACAGATGGGCAGGAGTGCCACCAAACTGGGATAAACGAAACCATGAGGATGATTTAAATCACCACAAACACCTCATGCTTGGTGGAAGCTCCAGGCCACCACAGACCTGACAATCTAGGTCCCTCTCCAGGGCCCGTGGGATGCTTCTGCATGAGATAGCCCAGGGCACTGCACTGTCCACCACATGGGCAACAGGTCTAAAAGGCATTTTGACCAAACCCCCCTTATTTGAGGGGTTAAATTCCCTTTAAAATCTTTGAGCTGGCAGCAATAGCCCAGGGACTGTTTGCTGTCCAGCTAAGGAGCTGTCCAGCTGTTTCCTTCTGAACAAGGCAGATAAACAGGGTGGAACAAAGTCCCCAGTCACAGGAAGCAGATCCACCCAGGGAGATCACGGTGGGTAGGCCAGAAAAGGGAGAAAAATCACAGAATTAAACAAAAATCTGACAGCACAAGCCTTATTCCTTCAAAAGATTCACTGAAACTCCAGGCATTTACAACCAGGCCAGAGCAAACTGTATACACTTTATTACATGAAAACTTGTAGTTTTTAAATTGTTAAAACAGGGTTTTAGAATTGTGATATGGGCTACCAGCTGAGAATAAATGCATGACCCTTGAAATAAAGTGATAACGGAAATTAAAAAAAAAATAGTCTCAGAAATACAAGAGACAACTGCATCTCTCTGAACCCTCATTTCCCCCCTGAATATTCAGGTAGTCATCTCCCAGATGCACTGCATGAGAGCTGTATCAGATCTAGCCAAAGAGGATGTAATCATAACTATTTTTACACATCATAAGTCTTCTCTTTGATATTTTTTTAAAAATGCTCATAAAGTACTTCAAAGAGATACAAGCAGTCATGCTCATCCTCCCTCCTCAACAGTGTGCATTCTGAGAGCTGCAGAAGGACAGAAAATCAGCGTATTTTTAGCTGTCATTTATATTTCTATCTCTGTATAGGATTAAGGAAGTTTCTCCTTCTTCTAAGAAATATGAAAGTACCAAGAATAAAAATGCAAAATCAACAACTAGCATCTGTTCAAGTAATATTACCGAAAGAGTCCATTTCCCAGAGGGATTAACAACAACTACTGCACAGCACAGATCAATATTGATATACTCAAATTACCCAGGCGCATGCTGAGAATCATTTGCTGCTTCTAAAGATAAATTTTAAGACTTAATAAATGTAATTCCTCATTACAGAGTGAAGATACATAGTATGGATATGTCTTCCTAGCCTCAATAAAGGAAAGAATGCAAATGCTAATATTATTCTCCCTGAGCTTTTAAATGTTACTCACTTTCAAAGAAATTACAAGAGAGTCATCAAATTATTTTGATTTTTTCTTTAATCTTTCCATATGTATCCAAAAATCTTCACAGATTAGGAAAGAAAAAACAGAGCTACTAAAACCTAGCAGAGATTAAAACCTGGACTGCCTGTCCAGAACATGTACATCCTAATGTGTCCGTTTTTTCCACGATTAGGCCCACTCAACTCAAGTCAATGATCCAGCAATCAAAGAGGCAATTAGGTAGCAATCTTGCAGAAAGACTTTAGTTTAAGGATCATCCTATCAATTTCTCTCGCAAAGTACTTAAAAAATGATGCACAAGTGCACTGCACTGTTGTTTACCAAGGGATGGTGATACTTTATAATTTGAAGAGCAAATTAATTATGGAAGAGCAAAAACAAGTTGGTATTCAAATTAACTAAATTTTGTTATCTGGAATTTTTTGCTGCAATTTAATTATAGCTAAATTGTATCTTTACTAAATTAAAGCCAAGCCCAATTAGTTCTCCAATTCTTGCTTCAAGAATAAATACTATTTCCCTTCCAGGAGCACTAAAGTATAGAAACTGCTGGAAATTATATCTTTTTAAAAGTGCTTACTACCTACTTTTAATTAAAACTGTTCATCACC
This sequence comes from Rhynchotus rufescens, assembly GCA_032273925.1. Classification (NCBI taxonomy): domain Eukaryota; kingdom Metazoa; phylum Chordata; class Aves; order Tinamiformes; family Tinamidae; genus Rhynchotus; species Rhynchotus rufescens. Next base: position 30,476 of record JAVCKT010034524.1, read on the forward strand.
AGAGTATCATTCGGGGGGTTGTTGGGGATTTTTTGTCCCAATAAGCATTCCAGACCCAGCCTGACGTATTTCATCTCTAGCTAGTCAACGCCTTGGTTGCCTCGGACAAGCTGCGAGTTTCTCCCAGGAGGTGCCACTTTGCACCTTAATGCACAGGGCTGGGGGCCATTCCTGCCCCTGGAGCCCCCTGTGCTCCACAGCACCAAGCTGAAGGCCGGCCATCCCCCAGCACGTCTCCTACCCCTCAAGTTCAGCTTATATATGAAAAAAAAATCAGTATTTCCACTAAGAGCAAATTATATTGGCTGAATGACCCCCTGGTTTCAAACCAGCAGGTTTTTCAGGCTCCTTGCAGTGCAAAGCTCAAAGGACAGGGTGGAAATGGTACCAGTGCAGGCCAAAGCCCTTGGGGCAAAATCCACAGCTCTGACCTCTTGCTGCTCGGCCAGGCCCCACGTGCACAACGTGATGAGGAGCCAACAAGCAGCTCGCTGCCACCTGGACCTGGCACTGCAGGCCCTGCAAAGGAAAGGGCAAGGATAGGGATGTGCTCTGCCAGCAACTTAGTGTTTTAAACAGAATTTAAATGGATATGACTGGATTCACAAAAGAGCTTCAACTGCCATTTTCCAAGATGCAAAACTAAGGTTTAACACTGAGACTAAGGCTATTGAATTAGTTTAAAATTGTAGTGCTTGATGAAAAAAGTAAATATACTTTGAATAATATAGGTCAACTTCCTTTGTCTGGGAAATGGAAGCCAGGTCATAGAACACAATTACCTCGGAAGAGAAGCTGGGTGCATTTGGAACATGTTTTGAGCAAAACGTCTAGACTTTATAATGAGCAGAAACAATCCTTGATGTGGTTGCACCATAGAGCACTTTTAAAAAGAAATTCAGCTTCCGCATGTTGGATGTGACCTTGAAATCCTTCAAATGGCCTTTCCGTCAGCCCGCGGTGGAAACGCGCAGCAGGCTGCAGCGCAGAGGAGCGACCCTGCGGGCGCCCGCGCCAGCTTGCTCTGAAGGGCTCTTGCCATCTCACACCCTCAAAGCTGCTGCTTTAAAAACACACGTAGCTCTGCTAATTAAGTTATGAAAAGGAATTTAAAAGCAGAAGTGTCAAAGAAAAAGGTTCCTAAAAACTTAGAAGCTTTCACCATCCTCAAAGCCCAGAGTTGCACAAATTACTATGTTATACCCTGAAGAGGCTGGAAGACAAGAACTGTTTCTCCTCACACATCTCACACTTAGTTACCTGTCACTGTTTTTTAAATCAGGTTTAATCCAGCAGAGAGGCACCTCCAAAGCCGGAGCTGGCACGAGGAGAGTATCCCGGGCAGCGGGTAGGGGTCAGGAGCAGGGCCGAGCTCCGGCCAAGCTCCAGCACTTGCATCTCCTCCCGCGGGATGGAGATGCACACGGGGCAAGCGGCACTTCCAGGCTCAGAGCTCTGCTAACAAGAGAGTTTCTTTAGCAGAATCTCTGCTGGGAAGCCCTCCCTCCGTGTAAGCTGTCAAAAGGACCGTATGGATGGCGCGTAAGGGGGTGACGGGTGCTCCGGAACTTCTATTTGCCTAATGAGTGCAAACACGAGGATTTTATGACAACTTGAGACTGTGTCTTTGAGCCTCCCACTGGAAGCCAACAAACCAAAACAAGCATTTGCATTTGGCTCTGTTTTCTAAAATCTCTAGAGTTTTGACCATATCATTTTCAAGGAGACTGTTTTATTTAGATACATGGGAAGGAAAAAGCTGCAGTTTTAATGCCTTGACTAGCGCCTACAATTGCTCTTCCCCGTTTAGCATCTGACAGGAGGTGCAGAGCGGCTGCCACGGGGCTGCTCCCGGCCGCGCAGCCGCCCGCGGGTCTCAGCTCAGCAGTTATGGGCAGAGCTCTCATACGAGGGCAGAAGCCAGAGGCCCTTTTCAGGCACCTGGAAGGAGCAGGATGCCATTTATCCAGTGGGATGAGGAAGCCCCAGCCATTAACACACTTGACAAACCTTGCAGTCAGCCTGTTTTTCACTGGGGTCAAAAACCTTTCCTCAAATTTCTTCATGTTTTGAGCAATCCTAAAAACCACAATTACTGCATGCAGCCTCTTCGAGTAGTCCTCAGTTTTGGTCCAGCAGCCTGGCTATCTCCTCTACGGGAGCAAGAAAGCCCTTCCCAAGAACCTAGGATTAAAAGCAAACCCTACTATTCAAAACCTATTGTCAGTTTTGGAAGCAGCAACCATTAATTACTTTTGTGATTTTATTTTTTTAAACATTGCACTTGAGTGCCTGCGGATCCTCCCGACTAAATAATTCAAAATATTTGCACTATTTAAGATGTTCGAAGGGGAGAAAATACTATGTTAAACATTTTGGATTCACAAGCAAGCACCTCATTAACATGCCACGATATCAAATATTTATCATCTTCACCACCTAATGAGCTCACTTAAGACAAGTGTGAGAAAACCCCATCTTGCATTGAAGATGGCAATGTTTTATTGATGTGCACTATAATATTCACTTTAGGCCACACCAAAATATAAACATACAATTAATATTTCATTAATGAGGAAGTATGATCTGTTTTTCTATCCTGTGCAAGCCTGTTTCTTTGGAAAAAGATAAAAATTGAGGTCAGGTGGTGTAACGTCACAGCACATACACTATTCCAAGTGGAGAGCACTCAATAGTCAGTTATTAAAATCCTCTTTTCCCGTGCAGGTTTGCTCAGGCAAGCACATTCCCGTGCTTCCCTAGGAGTTGCCTCCCTCACCCTTGTGGGCAGCAGGCTGGGCTGGACACACCCACACCTCAGAGCAATAAACCCTTGGCCCTCCGTGGGGAAGCAAGTGGGGAGCAGCGGGGCGCAGGGCTCCAGCGCCCGGTGCCGACACGGCGCAGCAAGGAGACAGGCGGCGCGGGAGGAAGGCGCGAGGAGGAGCGGGAGCAGAACATGCTGCAGCCGCCTGCTCAGCAACATGCCTGGGAACAGGGAAAGGATGCGAAGGAGCCAGGAGATGCTGGGCCACCCAAGTTAATGACTTAACTACTGGCAGGAACACGCATATCCAGTATTTACAGGCTTATACTCGTGCTGTAGGTGTTGGCTCTTGCGAGAGCAAGTGAGCCCAGATGGGAGGCAGCCCTCGCAGCGATGTCCGAGGCTGCCCGGGGCGCAGGGCCCAGCTCTGGGGAGCAGCACCCCGGCCTCATCACTCCAGCTCAGCCTCTGCTTTCCTTCAGTGCCAGAAAAATCCTGTCAGACCTTGTCCCTACTTAGGTCTAGCTATCAAATGCAGCATCTTTTTCCTTCCTACCACACCAGGCAGCAGGACCCATTTCTCCCTCAGTAAAGGACAGGAATATCTGGGGAAGTTTTTTCTGCAATCAACACCCTATCCACAGTTCTCCTGCACATTCATTTTCAGATTCCTTTTTTTTTTTTCCCTCCATATACCTGGGAGGATGCAGAGGGGTTGTTATTGCAGTGCAGATCCCTACAATACTAGTCAGTATTTCCCAGGTTGCTCAATGGATCAATTCAAGTTTCTTAATGCAACATTACTCACACATCCACATTTTCTGCAATCTGCCTGCACACTTAAGCTACAGGAGAGCTACCACCCCTATGATGCACCTACCATCTGTATTTATGCAGAGCTTCTGAGAAGTGCATTCATGAGCCGCAAATCACACAGAAACACAAACTCTTTGCACCTCTGCTCCTCGGGATGGATTACCAGAGGCAGGTCAGCTATCGTCTGCAGAGCTTGACCTCAGGTACTTTCCTTGCCATGACTTCGGCAATCTTTGGAGACACCCAGCAAACCCAGTTAATAAAATCCTCTCAGCTTCAAGTCTAATCCAACACTGGAGTAAGCTGCGATGCTCCATTTGACCTGTCAGCATCTGTTGAGAACCGCATCCCGGCTCTCGGCCTCGGCTTACACGTTAATTAAGCACTTAGCACTCTTATCAGCAGACTGCCTCAAAGAGAATTATCTGACAAACACATGTGACCCTCACCATTACCACAGCTACCTTCCTCTCTAGCACAGCAAAAGTGTCTTTAAGGCGAGTTTCACCCTCCAGTTTTACCTGCTCTCTCTCTGCACTCTGGCTTCTTCCTGCCCTCCTTCAAAGGATTCCCGCTCTCATCCAATCCCCATGTGCCAGGACTGCTGCGAGCCGCTCCACGGGCACATGGCTTGGGCCTGGGAGCTGTCACCAAGACATTCAGAGTCTCCCAATAACCCTCCTTCTCTCACCTGCTCTGATTTACACTTCTTCTCTCACCTTGACATAGAGAGAGAAGGCAGACGCTGTAGAGCTGTCCCAGTTTGGTGGTCTCCCTTCACAGGGCCCTGGCAGGAGGCAGAACAGATGCCAGTTGTACAGACAAGCACAGGCAGCCTCACAGCCCAGGCAGCAGCCACGGCAGCAGCACAGACCCTTCCTTTCCTCCCTCCTTCCCGGGAGCCACAGCGAGGCCTGCAACACAAAGACCCAGCTGCACAGCTCCATGTGCAAGATTACTATCTTTTTACTTTCTTAATGAGAAGCTAGAGGAGAAAGAAAAAGCACCAAAATATCTGCTTTCCAGGTGGCAAGACAAAATCATTTAAAGCACTGAATAAAAAAAGAAGGAAGCCTCATTCCAAAAGAAGCTGCTTTCTTCTTCTGGCAACATACCTTGGCCAGCCCCTCCGCTGCCTTTGCGGGGAAGCAGGGCAGGAGCTTGAGACGTCCTCAAGCTCCTCAAATGCTAGCAGAGCAGCTAGCATTTCACAGAAATACCGCTGAAATACTAACAGAAAACATTGGCCAATCCATTTCTGAAGTGAAGCCAGCTACGAGCACGGATTTGACAGAAGACTGAACGTGAAACACATGCCAGCCCTTGAAAGAATCATTCACTGCCAGCCACAGTCATAGGCATTTGCAAAAGCAGCTGGCGCTTTGCCCGCCTCATTTTGGAGGCCCAGCTCTTGTTATTGCTAAGGGGGAACAAACCTGTGTAGGTTGATGTTGTGCTGCCCATAGCTCGGAGCCATCAGGCATTTCGGTTCAGGCAGAGTTCAGGGCAGAGCTGTGTGCAAGGCTCACCGTGCAGAGCCGCTCCAGGCAGGTGAAACTCCTCCAAGGAGCTGAGCGATGCCCATCGCCTCATGGAGACGAGGACAAATATTAGTCATCCTTGTTGCACTTTCTATTAAATATGAAAAAGAAACTGCTGTGAATAAATAGCGAGTTTATAAGGATTTGACAGTGCATAATGAATAATATATGGATGCTTAGCTTTGGGAAATCCTGACTCCTGGACCAGGAGATTAAATACCCGAATTCCCCAAAATGACAATACATGACATGACAGGTGAAAAATTTAACAGACGTATCTTCAGAGCTCCATGCTTGTTAAGGAGACTCTTTTTCACTGCCAAGCTTCTGGTGCAGCTTTAGAAGTGAATGGATGGATGCATTAAGTTCCAGAATTGCAGCACTCTGCGTTATGTTAGTAGTTTGCTTTGCTCTGCTTTTTCAGGTTGTCCATCTGGTCCAGAAGGTTGGATTTCCTGCTGGCTGCTGCATATGACAGCACCACAAGCAGGTTTATTCAGTTATACAACTGCAGTGAAAATTTTTAGATGAGACAAATTTCAGCTCAGGTTCATTGATAAATTTTGCATTTCTCTCCTGTCTTTTATAGGAGATGTGTTTTCAACTAACTTACACAAAAGTTGTGCAAGTAAAAAGTGTCCATGGTCACTCTTTTGAACTATTTAGAGAGACATGGACATGTTGTTGCTTTACTGCTGCTATTGTACTGAGCCTCACTGAACGCAGGCACGTTTGTGTGGGACAAGAGCATGATTTTCCTTACCAGGAAAGCTTCGCCAAATTTACATGAAGGGTTAGGTCTCGACAGCAACAGCAGCTCTAGACAAGGCACAAGGACAGGGCTAACTACTCTCATGAAGATCTACATGTGATTTCATTGCATCCTTCACTCATGCAAAGCAATTCTGTTCTCTTGTGCTAACCAGAGTGCAGCTTCTTAACGCCAAGGGCTTCACCAACTCCATTAACATCTGTCAGAAAAAGAAAACACACCAGAATCTAGGCCATTACTCATTTAGTTTAAAGACAGGTAAAGGGAGGAGAGAAAAAAAATAAAAAAAAGGAAGCACATAGATGGTTTTGACAGGATAAAAGCCTCCTGCTT
>JAVCKT010034526.1:2133-21944 GCA_032273925.1 Rhynchotus rufescens
ATATCCAAGAAGATGAAGATTGCCTGGATTGTCTGCCTGTGGAGGTGAAGGAGCGTGTATTTTGACCCATCGTAAAATGAGGATGTAAACACTTCTGCTTTCCTTAAGCATGTGTGTGTGCATGAAAACACATGAATCATCACTCTAACACTTTCAAACTGTGTAGGAAATCCCTTGAGGGGATCAATTCTGTGTTCAGAGCCGGACTTGGAATATCTTGTGGAAAATATGTTATTAACAATGTCTGAATCCCGGAGTGTGTCAGACATGGTGAAAGGGCTGGGGGGGAAGCAGAGGGGAGGGTGGTCCCACATTCTTGTGGGGTGTTTGGAGAGGAGGGCTGGACGAGGTGGTAGGATGCTGAAGCTGGGAGCAGTCGCCCTCCAGAAACAGCCCACAAAAGATGAGAGAAACAGGAATAGACAGAGGAACAGTTACCTACAATAAGGGGTTCCCTGTCCCTGGAGATCTTGGTCAAACACAGGTGCTGGAGATGTAGCAGTAGGAGGGGATCCTTTTCAAAGTCAACAGTGCCTTAGGATGAGACACTTGGGGAGTGTCTGTATTTGCAAGCTGGACCTTTTTCTATCCTTATTATCTTTTCTCAATGCTATGGTGTGGTTGGGTCTCCTAGGCACTGTAGCTTGGGGAGAATCGTGATGTCTTGGAGGTTTCCTTGGTCACACACATCTGTAGGGATGGTGGGAGGTGAATATATGAACAGATGTCTTCTGTGGCACCAGCACACTGGGATTTGTGCCGTCGTGGAAAGGCAGCGTGCAGTGTGACACGCAAGTCTTGCCACTCGGTGGCACCAATGACCTACACATGATGACAAAGCCTGAGCAGGGTTCCCATGAAGTGGAGCACCCTAATGCCCATCACAGAGCCCCTTGGGACAGATCATCTTCATTTCACTTGCCTGGTGTGCCCACTCTTTGCCTCCCCATCTAAGCTGCTGTTGTGATTCATGGACTTTCTTCCCATGCTGCCAGCTCCTTATCTTGACATGGCCAGACCTCCTCTGTGAGGGAAGGGAGCCTTCCTCTCAGCATTGAGTTAACAGGCAGTTTGGGGTGAAATATACTTTGGGCCAGGGCAACCCAGCCTACTCTTCCAAGGAAGGAGCTGAAGCAAGGGAGAGGAAGGCTTTCTGAGGCCTCACAAGGACCTAGCAGGACAGGGGCATTTCTGTCAAGTCTCCAGCACTGATAACAGGTTGGCTCTCCCCCTTGCCTACGCTTGTTATGCTCCCTATTCCTACAATCTGATCTCCAAGCTGATAGGTGTTTGTGGACCTGAGGGTGACCTTCAGGCCCTGCCTCTACTCCAGGATCCAGGCCATGCTGGATTCCTTGGCTCACAGGATCTCCTCAGCAGCCAGGTCATGCATGTAGGCACGGAGTTACTTGAGTTCTGGGGCACTAGTGATGGTCTGTCTTAACTTCCTATCACAAGTGCCTTCTCCTTCCTATCATCTTGCCCTCTGGTGAAAATGCGGAGTGGAAGTGGACCCAAGAGACTGTTGCACACCGTGCTTCCTACAATTTTCTATATTGACAATTATCCATTGATGTTTACTCTCTCAGTACGGTTTGTGATCATCCCAATAGTGATGTTCTACCACATTCTCCTCTCCTCCTTATGAGGATGTATATGATACGAAGTCTAAAGCCATTTTCAACCTAATGGAGACCAGCTGTTTCTCGTCTATCTACCAGACCCAGTGCAGATGGGAATTAGATTGGACTGTCAACATTTGTTCTGAAAAAAAAAAAATGTTCACAGCTCCTTGTTAGCTTACATAATACTTAAAAAAGGGACTGTCTGCAATTTTATTAAAGAATTGTTCTGGATCTTGAAGTTAAATGTAAAAACAATCAATCACGAGATCAAAATATATGGCCATCTAGCCCAATAAATTTTTACAGCAGTGTCTGACAACTGTTGCTTAAGGGAAGCATGTAGGAACAGAGAAAGCATATATAATTCTTTCCCCAAATACTTACCCACCCCTTAGCATTTTTCAACTTGGTTTCTGAGAAAAATCTGTGTTTGAAGTCCTCAGTGGAGTCATCTTGTGTGAATTTGTCTCACAAAGAATGCAAAATGTGGTTAGCCAGTGTCCTGTGGCAAGGAGTTCCACAGGTGACCTGTGTTACGCGGCATATCCCCTCTCTGGTAGGCCTGCACCTGCTTTAAGCTAAACTTATCTGATCTGTGGCTTTTGTGTGGTAAGATACTGCAAACAACCATTTCCTCTTTGCCCTTCTGTGACATTAATGACTTTACCTATCCCTCAGTCATCCTTCTTTATGTAATTCTCTGAGATTACCCCTCCTGTGATGCAACTTATTCTGACTTTTCTGCTTTCTTTGGGCCCTGAGAGTGTAATGTCTGAAGAAATGCCCTAGGTTCATCACTGATATGCTTCCCTTCTGATACCCGTCTCCCTTCTTAGAAGGTACCTTCTACTCTTGATCCTTCCAAATCTTCAGTATCTCCCCACGTGCCAAATGACTGTGGTGGCACTGGGTGCAACTGAGTATAACCAGGATGATGTTCCTCAACTCCAGATAACTTAGGAGACGTAACCTCCCCTTGTACGCTCTACCCTGTAATTATTTCCATGTTCCTGCTGCTAATAGCGCTTGCAGTTGCCCTTTTAAGCAGAAAGAGATGCAGAGAAAGCATAAAATATGTTGGCCTTCTCCACATCATCTGTCTACAACTTCCTCTCTCCACTGAGGAGCAAAGCAGATGTTCCTTAGTCTCCTTCTCACTAACAAAGTACTTACAGAGCATTTCTTGTTGAGATCTGTCCCCTGACAGTTTTCTTTCATTTTGTGCCTTTTTGGTTTTGTTAGCACAAGCTCACGCTGTTCGTTTAGTCTTGTCCTTATTACTCTGACCTAGTTTCCAGTCTCTGTGCAACTTCAAACGCAAGCAAGGAGCAATGAAGAGCTTACGAGTTAGCCACACTTCCTCTAGCTGCTGTGCATGGGGATATTTTGCACTTATGGCCCCAGAAATCCCTTTCAGGAACTGCCAGTTCTCCTTTTTGCTCTCACACTTCTGGTTTGGGAAGGGAGCTACCAAGTCGTTGACTTCACTAAAGTCCGTTCTGTTTTTCTGTTCTCCCTCTTTCCGGATTTGAGATTAAAAAAATCACTTAGCTAATGGTTGCTCACTCAAACTGCTGTCCGTGTTCACATTCCAAGCATCAAATCCTTTTGTGTTAGGAAAAAAAAAATTGAAGTCTCTCTTCTATTGACTTTCTTCGTTTTCTTTTTTTTGAAATTGGTCATCGAAGACCTTTGAAGAACGGAGGGCAGTTCCTCAGCCGTAAAGCTGTGAAGATCAGCTGACCTTTCTGGTTTACTTTGGCTATGGAGAAAAGACAGCTGACACTTTTCCTTGGGAACTGGTGTTGCTGCAGCCAATTCCGCTGTCTGTTGCGGCTGCTGTAGAGCTCAGGACTGGCCTGGCCGCAGGATCTCTCCGCTGGGCTGCTCAGCAAATGTTTCTTCTGCAGAAATTTCTTATTTTTCCTTTTAAAAATCATATTTCTTTTAAACAAAGCATTTTTTTTCCATGTTTTTCAATGAAATAGTGACGACGTGTGTGGTCTACACAGCAAATGAGAAAACAGAAATTTTCTCTTGAAAATGTGTTTTTGTGGAAAGCTACCGGTGAGCCCCAGGTTGAGGAGGAACACAGTGAAGTAGAGCATCAAGAACGGCTTTTATCGGAGCGTGCAATGTAGGATGCTCTCCTGAGTGATGGTACTTCTAAGAAACAGTCATGAACAACTGACTGAAGATGCAAGAACTTGCAGGATCCCCATCCAGTCCTTCAGCCAAGGGGTTCCTGGTCCTAGGCAGCTCTGGCTCTCGAGAAGCGTGGAGGTGATAAAGTGCAGTCTCCCATAGACCTCAATCTCATGTTGGATGCTCTGGTACCTGATAAGGTGTGAGATGCAGTGCCTTTCCCATGCATTTAGGGCACATACAACATTTCTTTCCCAGGCACGTTCTGTAATAAGACAAAAGCATATTTTGTCTTTCCCCCTTCCCCCTCTGGGGGCTCCAGTAGGCTCTCTGTCCTATAATTCAGTGTAAAATGGAACTAGTTAGCATAATTTATAAGTCATTACTGCTAATTGAAAGCTCAGAAATGTAAGGTTTAATTTAAGCATTATCAGAGTTACTGAAGAGAGGGAACTCAGCATGACAGTCAAAATCTTGTTTCCTAATGAAGCCGTTCTGAAGACAAAACAAAAAGAAAAAGATAATTTCAATTCCATGTGGTACAGAAAAGAAAGGGGGAAAACAATATCTCTCTGGTCCCTTGCAAGCTCTTCACAGACAGTGATGGGAATTCTCCTAAGCACTGTGCAAGGCAAGCACGTGGATACTGTAAAATGTTTTCAGCTCAAAATAAAAAGAGCTGGTCCTCGCTCTCTCGCTCTTCGTTAAGGAGGCAAGTCTCTGGGGTAAGTGGAGGGGAAGTTAATTTTCCTCCATAATTTTCTTCTCTCATCGTGCTTCCCTTCTATCTGACTGGAACATCAAGGCCTCTTGGAGGCACCTCTGGATGCTCGAAGATACTGGGTGTACGGGCAGGTCCAGCCAGTCTCCTTCCCTCATGTTGGATCTCCAAGTGTTGGATCTCACTATCCCCAAGTTTGCTCCCCAGACGTGATGTCCCTTGGGCAGCAGCTCTCTCCCAATTCATTTTTAGACAGCAGCTTTTTTTTTTTTCCATGAAGACAGAGGAAGAAAAGGAAAGAAATGTCTCCCCGCTTTCCCTGTCTGCCTCTTGCCTCTTTGCAGTCTGGCCTAGAGAGTGTCTAGGAGATATTGGCAGCCACTCGTCTCAAAGCCTGGCGCGGGCCCAGACCAACAGCCATTCCCTCCTGCTTTGTCCTCCCCCCAGTCCCAGTTAGAGCCGATGCGAGGGAGATCCAGGATCCACTTCCACTCACCATGGCGTGTTCTTGTGTCGCTGGATGACATCCCCCATCTCTGGAAGGTTCAGATGGGTTCTCCATCAGTCATGATAGGGATACCCTTTAATGGGTTTTATCAGCTCTTGCCTAACTTGTTCAATCTTCCTCTTGGACACAAGCATGACCAACAGCCCATGTTCCCAACACACTTATGGTCACCGGAGCAAGAAGTAGAGTGGGTGGAGGGTTTGACTTGCACCTACTTACTGGGGTAGCTCTAAGATGTGCCTCCCAGGCAGGGAGATAAAAGGCACCGAGTGTGCAACAGGCATCCTGACTGCTGCCTTTGATCTGCGCCTCGCACGGCAGTTGTTAAACAGACTGTGGTGTTTGGTCTGGCCAGGACACAGCCCTGCTCTGGGGGCCTGGCTGGAATGTGCTTGAAACCATTTGGAGCACTAAGCAATAGTTCATGCCAGTTCAGACAGCGCTGGGCTGCGCTCCATCAAGGAGGGAGCTGGAGATGTTAACCCTCGCATGCCTGGGCTGAGTCCAACAGCTTGCAGGGCGGTGCTGAAGATGGTCCTCAAGAAGAACTCAGCTGACTAAAAACTAGATCCAGCGATGAAAATGGAACCAAGCAGATACTTGCTCTAGGACTGATATTTCCTCCAAGAAAGACATGAATTAAAACGTAGAGTTGTTTTTTGGGGGGTAGATTTCCCTGGAGTTTGGGGTGTCCGCTGGGAGAAGCCAGAGGGAAGGCAGTGAAGAAGAATAGCACTTGGCTGCGATTCAGCTAGGTGAATATCTTAGACTGGTGGAAGCAAAGGTCTGAGAAGTTCTGGAGGCTCCTGTAGAAGGACATCACATGTTTTCCTGCTAGAGATGGTAGTCCTACAGCAGACTTGGCTTCCACCGCAGACTTGTGCAAAGATACCAAATCATGTAATTGTATTTAATGGATTAAATTATAGGAGGGTAAAGGTCTGATGTCCTCTGAGTAATCAGCTATTGGGTCAGCAGCTCTTGGGCTGAGCTTGTCTTTTAGTGCTTGAAAGAAGTTTTACTCTTCATTTTATGCCATTAATAAATTGATGCTTGGTATTTTTTGTCTTTCGATATTGTAATTCTGCATTTAATTTGACAATTTATTGATTCTGTTGCTCAACCTTCCTGAGTTTTTGAATCCTTTTTGAGTCTTTTATTTACTCAAGCATCTAGCATGCCTCCAAACAATCTCAGAGCTATTCACATGCGTTTTATGCTCATAGCTGCTCCTTTTAATTTCACGTTATTTCACTTCATTCAACACATGTCTCACTTTTTCCATTTAAAAGCTGAATGCTTTGAGGTGGCTATTCTTTCACTTGGAAGGTTATAGGGTTTGAATATGACATGAACACTTATAGAACAGCATTCAGTAGTGGTGTACGGAGAGGATCTCATTGCGCTGCTCAGTGTCTGTTAATGGCCATCTTCTCAAGGATGCTCAGGCTAGTTGCTTTAAGAACCAGTTCTTCCATTGCCCAAATGAATTTGTAGGTTGTAGGTGTTTGTTGTAGGTTGTAGTTGTAGGTGTTTGACCGTGTTTTTCTCCCCTGCCTGGGAGCTCCTAATACATTAATGTAACCGAGAGACAGACTCAGCAAGAGTCAGAAGCAGAATCGTGCCAAGGAGACCTTGATGCCAGCTTGATATGGCTGGTACTTCCAGAGAAGGGTGAAATCCCTCTGGATGAAGCTTTAGGGATAGGGATGAGAACCAGGAAGCAACTGTCAGTCTTCCATGGGTCCTGGGGCACTTCAGGTTGTGTGTATGGGAGCAGAGAAATGGGGCTCACTGAGAGGTGACTGAGATCATTTCAGTCACTAAGTCATGCCATGCTATCTGGCGGGTGCAAATCTGTGTCCCTGGCAAATGGGCTCTGGTGCCATCACACTGAATGGAGAGGCCAGTGTGCACAGGGTGCAGGTCCTGCTTCCAGCAGTGTCCTACACAGGAAGGGCAGCCTGAAGGATCAGGAACATCTTGCATTTGCTTCACGGGGGTTGTCCTCGCTCTGCACCCCTCTACCAGTCTCAAAGCTTAAGATCTTCACTACAATTCAGCAATTCAGATGAGCGTGTGACTGAGCAGCCATCCCTTGCCACTCTTCTGTGTCACCCTCCCTGTCCCCGTGCCAGCAGCCACGGACGGGCCCTGTGCTCGTTCGGGAAGGGCTAACGAGCTGCTCGGTGGCAGCACCGCTTCTCCAGACTGTCTGGGGGGAGAATCCGCGCCAGGGTCTCCGGGCGCAGCCGCCTACCTCCCCTTGACACCAGCGGGTGTATGGAAAGGACATTTGTTTGCCTGGTGAGAAGTCCATCGTCTCTGGCTTCTGTTGCGCTCAGCGTCTGGCACAGAGCTTCGCTTGCCTCGGAATAGCAGTGCACGAGGTCAGAGACAAAATGAATTTATCATCTTCCGTAAGAAGCCGAGCAAAGAAAGCGGGGGAAGGAAAAACTGCAGGGATATTTGGCAGAAGGCAGATGAGTTTTTGCAGTTGGCTTGGGTGGTGCTTCGGAGAGATGTTGGAGCAGCCGAGCCCTTGTGGGGAGCAGAGCAGTGGGTGGGCTCCGTGGGTTAGGATGGGAAAGGAAAGAAGAGAACACAAAGAACGGGGGTTGTTTCTGCCAAGGCCTGTACCTGAGAATGATTGTTGGCACGAGAGGCTTGTCCTGAACTGAAGTCTCCACCAGCAGCCCAGACCAGCAGCATGGGAGAGTTGGAGTAGACACATGGTGGGGCAGCCGAAATGTTTCCTGGCCCCGCACCAAAGCGCCTTAAACCACTGCTGGATATGGAAGAGCTGAGCAAAAGGATCCTGGCAGACATCATTGCAGTGGGTCTCCGCTCTGCTCAGCTTTGTCAGGGGATGGGGAGGCCTCAAGGCTCCAGCTCTATTGTTGTTTGGGAAAACTTGATGGGATTTCATTAGTGGCTTGTTCCAAAAAAAGCTTTTTGTGATTCTCCTTCCCAGATGATCCTCGAACCCCAAACAAACAAAGAACTCTTTGAGTGCCCACAGACTCCATGAGAAGGGCTGCACTGAGCCAAGGCTTTGCAATAGGAAGACTCCAGAGCCACGGGGATAGATCTTTCCTGGTGTTCCTAGCCGCTCTTTTTTCAGCTCTTTGTTACCTTTGGGTGTTTGTTGCCAAATCTACAGCCATGCATCACTTTGGTTTTCTTCTGGGATTGTAAGAGAAAGAACCTCTTCTGACCAGACTGCAGAACATCTGCTGAGACAGATGTTCTACAAACAGAGTCCCTTCCCTTGGGATGTCAGCTGGTAGCTGCGCACCAGGGACAGCACTGGGTACCACCTCGAAGGTGGCTGGGCAAGGAGGTTATATACCCATGTGTTGTGCAGATCCTCTCTGCCACAGAAAGTCACTTTGTGCTAGGGATTGTCATTGCCATGCTGCAGCCTAACTGCCTGGATGGGATTCCAGCTGCAGCCGCTTCCTAAGGTGTTCTAAAGAAAAAAAAGAAAATACCAGTTCTGAGGGGTTTTGGTCCTATAAGAATATGTGAAATTGGGTGAAAGATTTTTACTAAAACCCTGTTTATCTTAAATAGTCGCTATTTCCAGAGAGCAGCTGGCTCCATTTCCTGCATTAGCACAGAGCTGTTAATCAGCATCTCAGGAATGCTGTTGCCATGTGCTCCAAATGGGAAGATCTCAAGCTTTTCAGGAAAAGCAGTTTCTTTGGAAAGCGCTAACAGGCATCTCTTGCAGATAAAGCTGAATGTGCTTTAGAGGGAGAGTTTAAAGGAGCACTTAGAAAAACACAGACAGAGCCGCAAGTCGTGCGAGTGATGTCATATGTCAAGGGAGGTGTGGGTGGATGGAGAAAGATGACATCACTTCTTGTCTGGTCTCTTAACACTGCTATAAAAGAAGGCAGGGTTTGATCTGAAGCCTGTCCCTCGCTGCTAGGAGTTATGGAAACATAAAGTCCCTGACTCCCCTGGAGACGGGGTTTTGCAGTTCATCTGGCGCCCAGCAGACAGGAATTACAGTGTGGTACCACGGGGCGATGGACGTTCACATGCCGGCCTCACTTTCCTGATCCTCTTTCCTGGTGTGCTGGAGGTGCAGCGTCCTACAAGCCCCGTGCTCATTTCTGTGTCTTTATATTCCTTCCAGTCTTGGTATGTTGTTGTCTTGAAGCCCAGGCGCTGCCTGTCTGTATGGGGCGCCCAGGGCCCTGTGCACCCGCTGTGTGGGACCTTCTGCTTGGTCGTGCCCAGGGTTGTTCCACATGGACACCTGCTCTTCGGAGGGCACCTTCGTTCCCACTGTTAAGAGGCCCTCAAACGGGGCATCCTAAAGACTTGGTGACCACCCCTGGCAGGGGCCGTCAGACCAGAGGCTCTGCAGCGCGTACGCACTGCGCGGTTATCGTGGCAGGACAGCAATTAGATGAAACGGGCTCAGGCGGAACGAGGGCCCTGGCGTGGGAACGGGGCTGCTCTGTCAGCCTAAATATCCCGCTCCCCTGCACTCTTGCCCCAGCGTTTGCAGGAGCGTGGAAGGGCAGAGCTGGGGCAGCTGGGCGGGAAAGGCAGGCGAGGGGCAGGGGGACTTGGAGGGGAAGTAGAGGGATCGTGTGGTGCAAAGAGAAGACATGGAAAGGGACCTTGGAATTCTAACAGCTGGGCCTGCGTTGGGGCAGGGAGAAACAGCTGGTGGTTGCACAAACCATGTCCTTGCATTTGCTTTTCTAGTGTTGGTAAGCTCGGAAAGGGCAAGTGAAAAATCAGTGCTCGGATTATTTGTGCATTAAATCATTTGGTTATTTGTGCATAAATAAAGGCCGAGTCTTTCTAAACATAATGGCTATAGGTCTCTGTCACACCTCCACTTTCCCCCATGTAGAATCATAAGGTAATTTAGGTTGGAAGAAACCTTGGAAGGTCATCTTCCACTTTCCTCCTCAACTGTAATGTCAGACCAGGCTATTCTAGGCTTTGTCCAGACTGGTCTTGAAAACCTCCGAGGATGGAGTTGTCCTCCGTGGGCAACCTCTTCCTTTGCTTGACTGTCACCACCGTGGAAACATTTTTCCATAAAGCCATAACCTCCTTCTTGTTTCAGCTTACATCTGCTGCCTCTCTGCTTCTCACCGTGCCCTACCGTGAAGAGCCTCATTGCATCTTCTTGATAACCTCCCTGTAGGCAATGGGCAGCTGCTCTACGGTGCCTCCTAAAACCTTCTCTTCTCCAGGCTGAACAAAACCCTGCAGCCCCGTCTGCCCTTTTGCTCTCACATCCCTTGAGCAGGACAGCTGCTTGACACACTTTGGGCTCCCGCGGATCTAGGCCTTCGCATTCGCTTAAGGAAGGGCTGATATGAATGAAGTCATCCCCGGAGCATCTTGGTGACGGAGATAAGCAGCCGTCATCTTGTTGCAGCGTGCAGAGCAAATCAGGCAGACAAACCCATGGCAAATCCCCTCTGAGTCCGCTGCGACCTCCGGCTGCTCCCTGCCCCGGCGATGGAGCGGTCCTGCGGGGATAAGAGGGTCTGGGGAACTTTATCACGTCGTGGGGACACTTGGAATGGAAAAGCAGCACTTATCTCTGTTTTATTTTTATGACTGTCTGAGAGGAGATTTAGCAGGAGAACGGTCATGTTGTGGAGGGGCGGATCGGAAATGAATGAGCGAAGTAGGAGCAGGAGGCGATGGGGAGGAATGGAGAGCAGGGAAGAGGGGAAGGGAACGAGCGTGGGGGAAACGCTGAAGGAGGAAGACAAGGCCAGAGCGCAGGGGGAGACATCAGGAGAGTGCGAGGGAAAGGGCCGAGGAGGCCTGGAGCTGCGGCGGGATGCAGGGAAGCAGCGGGGTGGAAGGGAGCGAAGCAGGGAAGGATCCTGCAATTTTGAATTTGCTCTCTGGGAAATGCGCAGACCAGATGGTTTTAATCTTGACTTGCTAAATATGTAAGCTAAGGCTTTTCCCATTGCTGTGCCTAGTGTTTGTTATCCTTCCTGCAGAGCGCTCTCCCCTCAGCCCCTGTATCCATTACAGCCTCCTGATAAAAGGAGGAATGTCCTGCTTTGCCCCGCTGCCTCCCTACCTCCTTCCTGGCCACCCGGCCGGGGCACATCCTGCTCCCTGCCCAGGGAGGCGCCCCACTCTCCCGCATCGGCTTTTGGGCTCACATGGGTAAAAACCACGGAGTTTAGGGTGTGCTCTGAAGCCTTTGCCTAAAATCTCATTCCTGGGGTCAGTTCCCTCTGCTGCCTCACCACGTCGAGGGGCTCAGGAGCTGCCGAGGGCGAAGAGCCAAAGGGAGGATGAAGGAGCCGTGTGCCAGGAGAGGCTCCAGTCCTGCTTGCAGTCTGATGCCACCATCAAATTCTGCGACTCCTTTTCTTCATTGAAATTGCTCACAAATGGTATTAGCGAGCGTGCACTTTGGTCTCTGCAGGATGAAGACTGTCACTACTTACAGATTTTTGCTCCTAGATGTTCTATAGCATGGGTAGGAATAAAAGTGAGTGTTATTAAACATTTTCAGAATATCCTGCAACGAAGAAAGCTGCAGAAATGTGATCAGCTAAATGGTCTATATAGTTTTCCGTCCTACTCTTGATCCTGGCCAGCTATTTCACTGAAAGAACAAGAAACTCCACAGTAATAATTCTGGGGTAGTTTGTGTTTCAGCAAAATGTCTGCCTAAGCCTGTGAGTTTGTGGTTGGCCTGTGTCCAGAATCAGATGGATTTACATCCTTCCTCTAAACAAAACAAAGCATTCTTCATGCAGCATTGCTGGGAGCGTCTTCCCAGTCTTCTACTGAATCTCATCCGTAATATCTTGTAGGAGCTCGTTATACAGGGACAGAGTAGTGAGCTGGGTAGAAATGCATTTTTTTCCTATCGTAATTGTACAGTGAGAAAAAAAAACCCAACTGCTTTCCAGGCTGTCTCCCAGGTAAACCTTTTCATCTCTTTATTCTTTGGCTGTCATGTTTGCATATTTTCCTCACAGGGAAATGTCAATGCCAAGAAGCTTCATCATGTATCTTGACTGCCTTCCTTCCC
The DNA here is from genome assembly GCA_032273925.1 of Rhynchotus rufescens. NCBI lineage: Eukaryota > Metazoa > Chordata > Aves > Tinamiformes > Tinamidae > Rhynchotus > Rhynchotus rufescens. The sequence continues at coordinate 14,184 of JAVCKT010034526.1, forward strand.
TGTTGCCTCCCTTATTCAAGGCTGCAAGCTGCATTCTTCGAATGCATTCGAGATTGCTCATACGGACAAGGAATGCTTTTCTCTGACATTTGGAGTACCATGATGCCTGGAATGGTAAAAAACCAAACAAACAGGGTCTTCACTTTAGGGGATGGTCTTAATTCATAACCTATAATTACACAGGAGCGGTTCCTTATTGCCTCAAGTCTTTGTTCCTTGGAAGTTGTCAATGGTGAATCTATCTATTGGTTACACTGATCGTCATCAGTGAAGATCAGGGGCAACCCTGGCTGCAGTGGCCATGAGATACTGGAGATTAGAACTGTGAGAGGGGACAACAGGGTAGATAGCGGGTCACGGCTCTGGACTTCAGGAGAATGGACTTTGGCCCATTCAGGAATTTTCTTGGAAAAAGCTCATGGGATACAGACATGTAGGAAGTCAATCAAAGGTGGCAGGATGCCTGCATGGATAACAAGGAGCCCTTGGCAAAATGCAAAAAATAAAAGGAAATGCACAGAAGTGGAAGCAGGTAAGGAGAAATACTGAAGCAGAGTCCACATTAGCAGAGAGAAATACAAACGTATTTCATCTTCAGTGCTAAATGCAGTTGAAGCTGGTTCTCCAGGAGGACTTCAAGAATCCAGGGAGCTAATGTTATCTAAAAAAGGGTGAATAATTGGAGGAAGAGGAGAGAGTCTTTATCACTGACCCCAGTCCTCTGCTTGTCCTCCTGGCATGCAGATAAGCGGGCTTGCTGCTGTTTATCTGAAGCTCGGTTTGGGTTGATGGAGTGCAGGGCATCACGAAGCAGGTGGCTGCAGTCCCCCAGCGTGATGTCATGGAGGAAAGTGGTGCTTTATCTAAGAACAGAAGTGTAATAATGTCCCGGCCCTTTGGGGCCAGGCCGGCCTGGCTGTTGATCTGGCTGCTTCCTAGAGATGTAGCGAGGACGTAAATAAAAGTAAAGGAAAAAAAAAACCCAAAAAACCTTAGAGATTGAAATACACACCTAACATTTGATAAAGCAGCCAGCTCTTAGAGAACTATATTGAAGTAAGGGACAACCTTGCATGTATTTAAAACCTTTAGCCCCTTGACCTCTCCCTAGAGCCTGCTCTGCATTCCAGGCCAGGCCAGCTTTTTGAAATTATATGTTGCTTTGCAGTATTTTTTCCATATGTTTGTGACATCTTGTATCAGTTAGTGCTTATTTCCCTGGAAATTTGGCTCGTGTCCAGGATTTCAAGCAGATAACAGTTGAAGGTCTGATTTTGAAAGGCAAAACATTTTCAGATGAGACAGTGAAGTGAGAGTTAACATAACCTTTCAGCCTGCATTTGCTCATGCAGCATTAAGGGAAAGGTGGGGTAGAGTGTCAGGAAATGATAAGCTGAAATTTAGGGTGACAAATCAGAACAAAAACAGTCATAGGAAGAATGAAAAATAACAAGGTGTTCAGGTCATCTGTGACCACAAATGGATCACGAAACCTGAAACTAAAATCTGAGACCGTCGATGTTTTGGAGCTGTTTTTTAAACGGCGATAACTGAAGCTCATAGAATAGTCTTGGAGGGGCCCCTGCTATCTTTGGCTGAAGCAGGACCGTGGTAGAACTCCATGGCAGCCTGGGGCTCTGAACCTACTTGTGGAGACCATCACAGGGTGCAGGAGTTGTGGCACCCGTGTTATAGACACACGTATGTCTTCACTCTCGAACGTGTCTCTACCTTGAGAAGGTTTTGGATCTCTTTAGTACTTCTGAACACAGCCCCAGCACCTCCGTGGTGCTCTTTGCTTTGGTGTCCTGCTGAGGCCAGCGAGGAGGGGCTTGCAGGACCCTGCTGGGGCACAGCAGCCCCACAGCATGGGGGACCTGCACCCTGGGCATCTTCCTGCCTCCACTGGGAGCATCTCCATGCACAGCTGTTCCTACTTGGATGCTTTGGCTTGCAGAACATTCCTACCTTGCAGGAGATCTTGTCTCCTTCATTATGAGATTGAAGAGGCAGGTTGGACAGCACGTTCCAGTACTGCTCTACCCTTGCAGGATACGTTATGGTTATCAACGTACCCTTGTAGGGTACATTATGATTATTCCCGTACCCTTGCAGGGCACATTGTGCAGACCTGTTGTTACGAGCCCAAGTAGCTCTAATTCTCCTGGACAAGCCTGAGTGCTGCCGTTTCAGTCCTGTTTTCCAGCCTGAGAAATCCAGAACCAGGAGAGCAGAGGGCTGGGGAGCAGGGAGGGTTTGTTGGGGTTGGGAGCAAGCCCATAATAAAGCCATTCTGAATTATTTGCTTAACCACAACTGTCTCCGTTCTGTATTTACCCGGGACTGCTGAGCCTGGCTGTTGTTTATCTAGGTCCCCAGCTGGGCTTGAGTCAAAGAGGAAACTTCCCTCCTCTCCAGGGATTCCTGCAGTGTGTGAGCAAGAGTCTGCCCTCAAATCCTGCACCCTTCACATCTCTGCACTTTTCCTTCTCTTTCATTTTTCTTTTTCTTTTTTTTTTTCTTTTCTTTTTCCTTTTTTTTCCCCTTTTCCTTCCCTTCTCTTCCCTTCCCTTTCCCTTTTTTCCACTATAATCAGAGCCGGTGCTGTCTTGAGCCTTCATTTCCCAGTGCTGCCTGGATCATTCCTATGGCTCTTGCCAAAGCTGCTCTCATCTCATTTCAAGGACAAAAATAGTAAAATTTTCCGAGCCAAATCACAAGTGTAAATCTCTTTTTTTTTAGAGGAATTACTAGAATCCTCGTCTCTCCTAATTGTTTCTACGCTGTCATTCCCGTTCTCCCTAGGGCCTTCCACCTCTGCGCCTGGGGAGCAAAGCTGCATCAGCTAGAGCAAAGGAAACTAATAAACAAATAAAGCTGCTGGGAATGGTGAGCACGTCCCAGCGCTGTGAATCCTGCCAACAACGTTCTCGGAGCCTCATTGCCATGAGCAGAGTCTGGGCCTTGAGGGCTGCCGGCGCTGGGCCCTTTGGCTCGTCTAACTTGCTTTCCCTTGGCCTGAGCCAAATGCTCTTCTCACAGGAAGTCTTCTTCTGAGACCTGCACAGTTGCTGGGCTAGACAGGCACTGAACTTGTCCTGTGGTGGCCAGGAAACCAGAGGGAATCTACGAGCTGGTGAGAGAGCTGAGGCTTGAAAGATAACTCGACACTACTGCTGGAGGAGGGATGAGTAGCTAGAATCCTCAGCTTGAATATTTAGAGTTTTGCATTTTTGCTCTTCTTTTTGTGTGTGTGTTATTGTGTTGTTTTAGGGTTTTGTTGTTTTGGAAGGGTTTTTGTTGTTGTTATTTTTGGGGTTTTTTTTTTGCTTTTTTTTCCCTGAGCCAGAATGCTCCGTTCCCCGTGACAGGGGTTACACGTGCTCTGAAGCCTGGTAACGCCGCTGACAAGTTCTGCTTTCTGGAAGCACAAGCACAATGAATTTCAAAGCAAACACGGGCCTATTTCTGAAGTCCTTAGGCCTCCTTCGCCAGGTAGATTCCCAGACTCCCAAAGCTGAATTGATCTGCTACTATCTTGGACATTTTGCTGCTCCTAGGCCGTGGCTGCTTGTTTCCTCCAAGCCGCAGTGCAGTCTGCAGCTCCTACAAGCTAATGTACAACAGTGTTATGGACCATTTTCCTGATATTCCCTTAATCTCTCCCATCATCTACCCTCTTGCTCGTGCATCATTGCCAGTCTAACATTTTATTTCTGTTCCAGCCTCTTCATTTAATATCTGCAAGCTGTTGTGACATGGTAATGGAGGATAATTTATAAGTTTGACAGGAGATATCCTCGCTGGGTTTACATTACAGTTCGTAATGTCTCATCAGTTTATTTTGAAATTATGTTTACTATGTGAAAACCCAGAGCAGTTGGGAGGGAGCAGTTTAAAAGCTTAAGTAAATAAATATAAATGAAGCATGTCAGATATATATGCTTCTGGTCTTCTAGGCTGTCCCTCTCCAATAAAGTTGTTTTTCATCATCAGAATGATAAAGAAGACCCTTAAAATGCATTTGGGAGAAGAGCTCATTCAGCTCATGCAGTGAAATCCCATCCTGCGTCAGCTGTTGGCATGCCTGGGAGCTGGTAGAACCGAGATTTTCCCAGGAAGATAAATGGCATATTGGACAAAGTCCCAGTTCTCCTGCTCGGGTGTTTGATATTGTATCGTGTGGTCTCAGCCCTGCTCCGCTGCAGCATTCCCACCAATAATGAGTTCAGAGAAGAGCCTGTTTCTTATAAAATGAGCAAATAAATACAAGCCAGGCCAAGTCACTAGGTCACAGATGAGACAAGAGTTATCTGCAGGACAAGCAACCGTCAGTTTGAGGCTGTAAAGGAGTCCCAGCTATTGGAACGGGCTCCCACCAGCAGGAGCTAATGGTATGTCAATCTACAGAAGAGCTTCCTTCCATAACGTGTGGGTGTTTGAGGGATTAATCCCCGCAGGATCCCTCTGTGCTCGACTTACAGCTGTTTAACCTTCCCAACACACAGCAAAAGTATGTTTTGCTGGGAAAACGTCGGCCTCCTTTGGCCTCACACTGATGAGCAACCATCTCTCCACTCAGAGATCCAAAGTGCACGAAAAGAAAGACTCCAGCCTGCCTGGGCCGAACACCTGGGCTTTGCTGGTGCAGTTATGTAAGCCAAACAGCCTTCGGGTTTATCTGGAGCGTATGCAGTGAGTTCAGGGCTCTGGAATGGAAAGTCTGTGCAGTTCAGAGCAAATAACTCTGCTCGGTATCATGTGGTGGGGTTTGCAGTGCACGTTTACAGGCTCTGGCAATCAAAACCTTTGGTTCCATATATGTCAACCAAAGTCCATTTCACACTTTCCTTTTCATTTGAGGGCTCTGCTTTTGAGCAAGAAAAAATGCCCAATACTCCCTTGAAACCAACACTGATTTTAGGGAAGCGGCATTGCTTGATATTTAAAACTCAGGGCTAATTATTCATCTCCCTCACTCCATCACTTGCATGAGAATATATATGACCTCAAGCTGGCCATCAGCTTTACTGTGACATTTCCATATCTTAAGGATGACACTAATAAATCATACTTCACAAGATGGGAACTGGAACGAGTTAATAAGCAGAAAGTGTCTTAAGCTTTTTGCTGATGCATATCTTAATCAAGCCACCACTGGAAACTCCAAGTTCACGTTCTAAAATAGGTTCAAAACAGAGCGTAAATTCCCCATTCCTTCTAAAACATGATGGCAAAATTAGTAAGAGAAACCATCCACTTGCAGGATGACTCATGTCATCTGAACGTTCTATGTAGTTTGTGTTTGTTTTCTCCATAAAAAAATGTTTGAATTTGGACTCTGACTAAAAAATGTCCTTGGCAGGGAAGTTTTTTATTGTTGCCCATCAAATCTCTAAACTTGCACAGATGCCTCGCCATCATTTACATTCAATTTATATTTCTGAAGATTTGTCTCTATCAAAATAGAGCACTCTATCTATATGGAAGCCAAGATTTTTAGAAGACAAGGCAGAAGCCTGAGACAATGTTGGGTGCTCAATTGTTGTATCTCCATAGCAGGAAGGATTCTTGGTCCTATGTAGTAACACCCCTTGTTTTACAAGTTTACTGGAAAAGAAAAAAGAAATGCCTGAGAAGTTTGGAATTTCATTCCATGGGATGAAATCATCATCCAATAATCCCAAATCATCATGAATAGATGATTCCCGTCCCTGAGTTTCAGGCAGGCCCTTCTCAGAAGTGGTGTTCTACTTTACTAAAATGGAAATTTTGGGTTCTGACTGTGGATATGGGGCAAACAGTTCAGGAGGAAAACCAGTTTTGTTCTCAGTACTGGAATATGCTAGAAATAAGAGTGTCTGTCCAAATACATGTGCTCCATGCCAAGTTCTCCATATGCTTGCACACAAAATAGCAAAGGGAAGCAGAAGCATAAGTGGGAATGTATTTTAAGGACAAAGTCAAGAATACTTGGCCATTTCTGTCTAGAATTTGAATCTTATTGCCACATCTCCCTTTTGTACTTGTATCTAAAGTGATGCTTTGGTTAAAATAGGGGCTGCATACCCTGAACTTCCTGAGTGGAGAGCCTGGGACTCCTCAGTTCGTTCCTTTCCATCTTGGCTCTTCTTTCTGTCTTGGCTTCAAGAAGAGGGGCCAGCTAAGGAGCTGTCCTTGACAAACCTTGTCTCGATCTTCTTATACTTCCACCAGGCTCCTGTGTTAAGTTTTGGGCGTGCTGTAACTTAGCAGCATTAGGTAGCCTACAAATACAGGAAACTTCAGGAATGTCTCACTGAACCCCCCTGGACCTGGTAGAAGGTCTCTTTTGGGAGGCCAAGAGGGGAGCTCAAGGTCCTGCACCCTACTTCTTTTATAGCACATCAAAGTCTAATAAAAGCTGCTGATTCCTGTTCAATGGACAACACTAGTTACTAACAGGCTCACCCCTCTTTTAAAAAGCCAATGTAGCTCTCAAGAGAGCTAATTTAGGAAGCACATGGGAGGCAAGGGTGTCCTGCAAGGGTTTCTAAGGTGGAATCCACAGCTTGCAGTTCTCCTGGCTGGTTGACTGTCAGACCTTAATAGGATTTTTATGTTAGCTTATCTTTTTTTCAGTCTACTCTGAAGCTACCTGATTTGCTTCCGTCGCCTTCTGCTGTGAATCCATCCTTTTGCCTTGGGTAGCTTTCTCCAGGCAATAGTGCTGAGCTGAAGGACTAGTGAATTTTGCGGTGGTCTCTATTTGTCCTAATCTCTGTGCCATGAGGCCGAATAACCCACGTCTGATTCATAAAGGCTTTGCTACAGGTTAATGTAGGGCTCCAAAGCTCAGCACCTTTGATGCTGTATGGTCAAAGTGTTTCAGCAGAGGCAAGGATGGGTCTCACTAGAGCAAACCCAAAGGTCTGTGCTAAGATAGAGATAGAAAACGCCTCTTTATGATGGGGAGCAAGACCTGGAGGTGGAGAAAAGGTCTGACACAGAGAGAACTGTTTTACCTGGAGTGACATTTGCTTTTAGTGATACCTCCCGTAAGGCACTGTCTTCCTCCTGAAGATGGTGAGTGCTTCAGGTTCAGGTATGTGTGTTACTGAACACAGACATTGCCATATCCAGTGCTGTGGAGAGGATTAAGGGTTAATATGAGTATTACACAGGGATGCTGCATGTGGTGGGCAGTGCAGAGCAGCAAAGATGCTCAGGGCGCTCGGGCGTACAGCTACCCGCACTGCCCACAGCAACCTGCACCCTCAGCCGCCGCTGTAGTGGGAATTGCAGGGTGCCTAAACACCACATACATTTCCAACCCTCTATTTTCAGTCCACAGGAACTCAGAGGAACCCATCTGTGGTCTGCTGCTTGCTCATAAGTGGCAAGTCTGTGTGAGGACCTCACAAAAGCGTGACATCCGTGGCCATGAATGCCACTGTGGGGCGAGCGACACAAAGGTAGAGGGGATTTTGAGTGTCCAGGGAAAATTAGGAGATGTGAAAGCAGACAGCTTCACCCTGTTCAATATGGTCTTCTTTAAACTATGTTTTTACATCAGACTTCAGCTGCCAATAACTCATTCAAACAATGATCTAATGCCTATGTGAATGTTTGTAAAACCTCACTGCTCTGGCAGGTTGAGCGCTTGCCAAAAAGCAATCGCATGTAATTAGGGAGAAGGAATTTGAATTTACTGGCCTTTCAGTGCAGCATATTTTCCAGTTCTGTTGGTACCATTTTTAACCATCTCATTAACTGGAATTG
>JAVCKT010034528.1:14035-25317 GCA_032273925.1 Rhynchotus rufescens
TTAAGCATTGAAAAAGGCAGCATTTGGAATATCAAAGAAAAAAGCTTTCTCAAGAACTGAAATCTTGAAAGAACATTACATACAGTTGCAGGTACTCTGAGGAACTACTTGTTTTGTATAATTAAGTCTGTAAAGATCTCAGTGATTTTAAGTTTAAAATAACTTCTAGCATTAAGTGTAGAATGCTAAAGTTCTGATTTAGTATAAGTCTGAACTAATATTCTTTAAATCAAGGGAATTTTCTTTTTTACCATTAACAACTTCTTTTTTATATATTTTGGTCTATATCTTCATTCGTGCTACTTTTTGCTGATCTTGTCACTGAAAAGGAGAGAAAGTTGAGAATTTTTGTGTACTAAGTGAAAAAGTCGTATTGCCTAAAACATTCTTCTCACCCCAGCCATGTAGGGGACCCAATGAACTCGTCTGACATGCGGCGTCTGTGACTCAACACTGACTCTGATTAAAATAAACAGAGTTCTTCTAAAAGATGAGTCAGAGGAAAATGGCAGCTGGGAAGTCTTTTCTTAAGGATAAGATGTGCATCTGCTCAGTGTGACACTTTTCTTCTGACTGCTATTTTGAATGGCCATCTGGTACAAGTCTGTTCCAGCCGCATATATGTTCTTAGCAGTTTCTCTCTCTACCTCCAATACTTTGGAGTCAGAGACTCCATGGGCCAGCCCCGATAGGATCTGGGAAGGAAGCCTAGTCATATTGCACTTGGCCATAACTGCGTCTCCAAAGCAGCCAAGAGAATGGGCTGAAGCAGCAGTTTCCAAGACTCCAGATGCTGTTGCAAATAACTCATGCAGAGTTCGCTATTTTCTTCTGGAGAGCCTGTTTCCATTCCCTGGAGATGGGTGGGCACAGAGGTGAGAACGGCTAAAGGAAGATGTATGAAAGGTGCAGGTACCATGTTTTGCTCTAAAGAAACAAGACTTCTGTTAATGATAAACACGAAAGCTCTTTCTGCATTTTGACGTTTGTGTCCCCTCCTTTCTTGGAGTCCTTGCGGAAAAGAGGTGCCAAAAGTCGTTCGTTCTCGAAATGTGACTTTCTGGCAATGTGATTATAGTTTCAGAGCAGGAGATTCTCAGTCTCAAAACTGCCTTTGCATCATGACTTTTCTTCTAACCCATTTTGTTTAGTTCACCACTTCTTTCATCATTCTCTCTCCTGTTTCCCTCAGCAGCGCCTTGTTTGTTGTCTTTCCTTTAAACTCTAACTCTGAGAGTTACGGTGCAATTTACCTCACGCTTTCTTTAGGATCCCGGGGATGTTTGACAGGCTTGTATATCTTTCCAGCTATTTTTAAATCCATCCTCAGCAAACTGGGGAGTAGCTGTTAGTGAAGTGTTATCTGTTCTTCATCTTCTTCCTAATACTGCACCCAAATTCTTTGGCAGCTCGCAAACACTTAGTGCTTGTTTTGGAATGCCTTTGATCAGGGAGCTGGGCCGGGGACACAGCATTCATAGCTAAGCTCTGCCTTCTGCACTTTCCTTTTCTGCATCCACAGGAATGATTTCTATCAGTTCTTTTTTTTTTTTTATGTTGTTTGCTTGTGTTGCCCAGAAGCTGTTGACCGAAGAGCCGTGGTTCTCTAATTCCCACCAATGGTCATAAAAAGTAATTGCCACTGATGTGGGACACAAGTGGAGGATTAGTCTATTTTCCATTAAATGAAAGATGTGTAGATACCTGAGATGACTTTCTGGCAAACTTCACTCTCTCAGCTCAGTCATGCTAAATGGGTGCATTGTAAAATAGGGTGCATCTCTGAGCCATCCTGGGCAGGGATCATTTAGGGTATGACAGGCCCTCCACACAATACAGCACCCTCCCAAACCTTTGGCCCAGGCTGCAGAGCACAAATGACGTGCAAACTGGTTGAAAGCCATGAGTTAATGGCACATTAACGTCATAAAGATGAAATCTTCATCATGTTTTCAAAGTCTCTAAGTACTTCTTGGTATTGCACATCAGATTGCAATCCATGTTTTCAGAATACACAAGTAAAAACGCTTCTCAGAGCAAGGGAGAATGTGCTCTAGTTTGGTCATTTTATATGAGACTAGAAACACAGCACCTTAAGTTACAGGCCAAGTGGAGAATGGGCAGCTAATTACCTGTCTAGGCACTACTGATGCCTCCGCCAGCTTCGCTGAACACGTCTAATTCTATATCAGTCAGAAGAATTACATGTGCATAAAATGAATTGATGTAGCTTGGGAATTGATTTCCTAGTTTCCCAAAGATCTTTTTAATCGGATACACATTTCTCTCATTATTCTAAATCTCTTTAACCCCATTAAAGTCAGGTTAAAGCTGACTTATTTCCAAATTTATTAACATCCATGAAAAATCTAGTCTTGTAATTTTTGCAGTCAGCAGCTGCTTAATACCAAGCTAGGTGAAACATTTAATCATGTTTAAGCTATCTTCTAAATATATATGCATATATACTTCCATTTTCTTTAAATATGATTTTCCTTCTGTAAAATCAATTTTAAAATCCCCACAGCTTAATGCTAATCATTCCTATTTTCTCACTAAACTACGGGAAATCATATTTCTCTTTCTCACTATCTGTTCTTTATTCCTTGCATGTTTAGCATTTCCAAATAATTGTACCAGAGCAATCAGTAGATCTTTTGTAAATACACAAATAACTAAAACAGATCAATGAACTGTAGCCCCGTCCATGAACTATAGGCCTATCCATCTATTTCCTGTTCTCCACGACATTTTTAGCACTCATCAAGCTTTCAAAAGTTTATTGAAGGTTCTGAGTATTTCCCCAATTTTGGATTTTGTTCTCCTGATGCAATGACACTGGGAGACACTGGAAGACAAACTCCGCTTGGTTTAGTGCAGTGGATTGTACAGGCTACACTCCAGTGGCAAGTATTGAAGTATGGGAGTTCTCAACCTTAATGTATTTAAATTAGTTATCTTTTAATATAATTGCAAACTAGAAAGCAAGCAGAACAAAAACATGTGGTACAAAATGCAGTGATTCTATGAGTGGAAGGCAACTGACTGACTCCCTGCTTGGCAGCTGGCAGCGTTCAGAGCTGGAGATGAAGGTAAGCGTGCTTAAGCTAGGGAGGGTAAGCGAGAGCAGTGGGCTGTTAGCCCAGCAAGGACCAGCCTTTGGAGGAGACCTCTCAGATGCCGTTAGTCAGGTATGTAATGCTGGAGGCTACACAAGCTCAGGGCGCTCAAGCTTTGAAGCTGGGGAGTGGAACACTGCCCTGCTGATATCCAAATTTGGTACTTCTGCCCTTTTCTCCCTTGCTTCCTCCAACTCTGCAATTTCCTCCTCTTCCAAGTTTCCCCACAAGCATGTCAGAGATGAGATGGCTTCTTTCTTCTCCTTCTTTAAGCTGGAGGCCATACACAGAAATTGTGGGAGCTCAGGAGAGGGATTTCTTACGTGTGATTCGTGTTGCTGGGTTGCACAACCTTGGGGCCTGCAGGACTTATTGCAGGGAGAGGAATTCTTGCTCCCTTCCACTGTGGGGTGGAATACTTCATAAAGAGGGTCTAGGGGAAGGGCAGCCCCCAAAACCTGTCCGATGAAGTATCACAAGCAAGCAATTTATTTTCATTGTTTTACATTTCAGTTAAATTTGGACAAATCTCCCATGGAATGAATAAAAGCAAATGTTTAATGCCAGGGTCTTATACACACACAGCCCCGACAAATTTTATATCCCTGATCCAAATCAGTAAAACATTGGAATGTCTCCAGTAAATAATGTTATTTTCAACAGAATAAAACAACATTACCTCCTTAATGTCATTCTGAAATAGTGGTGAGCCCTTTCAGCTGAAGCATGCAAGCAGAATTCAGCCTATGGCAAAGAGTGTTAGACTCAGCCTTAAGAATTAAAGCTGAGAAAAGTGATAAGAAATTATCTTAATTTTAAGATCTTTAAAATTTAAAAAGCTGAATCTATTTAGTTTAGATTAGGTATTTCTACATGAATTCCCTGTACCTAAGTTATCTGCTCTTCATTTTTGATTTTCAAATATCCAAAAAAAAAAAAAAAACCTCAGTATAAAGAAGGAAAAAGGATGCTTATCCAATAAACATGAAAAATATTTATCCAATAAATAATATAGTTAATTATTTTACAGTGGTTTTGCATTTTCTCCCAGCTGATCTTCCCTTGCCAGGTTAATTCTGTGTACCTGTTTAAAGCAGAATTCAGCTATTGAGTTGCAAGTAGTTCCCACACTTCTGCTGGATACTCTGTAAATAAGACATGCTTGAACATGCTTAGAAGATTTAATACATTAGTGGGTTTTTTTCAAAATGTTGATAATTTAAAGCTGTGTAATATGAAGAATGTGACACAGTTCACCCACTTTAATCTTGGAAGGCAGCACAAGAGAGTAGGAGAACTGGCTGGCATCTGAAGACTAGAAATTGTAGTTATCTGAAATATTTCCCATCTAAAACAGGAGACGTTTGTACCCTAACACAGGTTTTGGGTAACAAAATTCCAACAAGGTTAAAAACTGAAAGCAATAATGAGCTGTACTATGTTAATTTTCAAGAACACAACCCAGTCAGTGCCTTTCCCAAGCAGATTGATGCAAGGTTCTCTTCATCAGAGAGCACCAACAGAAAGCCCAAAGCCAAAAGCTGCTCAGCTTTACTATAAAGCCTTGCCAGAAAGGCTTGAATCAGACTCGGTTGATACTTGAGTACTTGTGAGAGATACAGAGTTCCTACTTACTAATGGTGCTTTTAGTCACATTTTCTGCACAGTTCTACTTAACAGGCTTCAAGAATAGCAAAGTGCTTTTTCCCTATATATTCCTGTAATTACCATATTTTCACACTTTGTCTATTTGAATAAGAAGTCTATGGCAGCTACCACTTGCCTTTAATTTTATCAGCTGTCAGAGCATCTTTGACAACAGCAGCAGGGAGACTACATGAATAATACTGGAAATTCATAGATTGCTGTGCATACCTATCTGGGTTTTCTAGGACTTTTAACACAAAGAAAAATGTGCCTTTATCTATTGGTCTATTGCCTCTATATCCTTTCCTCTACCCTGACCTCTCCACCTCTGCTACTGCTATCCTGAACAGGTCATTTCACCCTGGCACGTGCGGTGCTACCAGTAATTTTGCTGATGATAGTTATCACCTGAATACCACAAAAGCAGCTTAGTGAGAATCACTGACTACAATGTGTCTCACACCCTGCAAGCCAAAATTAAGAACTGCAGAAGCCTATACAAAAGTCAGCATGATCTGGATAATCCCAGATAACCTCGTGAATATATTACAGGCTGGTGTTTTTTCTGTGTCTTGCAATAGCAACTGTAATATAGTAAACAGTAAATGTGCTGATTTTCAGATGCTTCTGTGTTGTACAAGTCCAATAGCACTGGCACTAGCACTAAGCTCAGCGCCTTTAGAAGCAATACTCTTAAACTGTGCTCATTACAGCTATGCAAAAGCAACACCAACTGTATCCAGTGGATAACAGAAGAGTTTTGTTATGGATGGGTATACCAGAAATGACCAAAAATGTTGAAATATTGAAGGGGGATCTGTCATGGCACAGACAACACACAGCTGAAATGGCTTATCTTGGCCAAAGGATGTTTAGGTGACCTGGAAATCTAAAGAAAGAGAGGACAAGTTAACAGGACCTTCCATGACATGATATTACTGACGCAGCAACTTTGTAGGACAGTAACTTAAAGTAGCTCACATCAGATGGGATTGGTGTATGATGAGCTCTGCTTTTTTCTCTTGGTATCGTGAGAGGTAAGTTAGATTATTCAGCAGCAGGGAGGAAGATGGACATTTCAGCTTTATGGTGAAATGATGAAACTATTCTAAATCGTGGTAAATGAGGTATTGTGTTAGGAACTCAAAATAGGAACTCAAAGGAATACAGCTGTTGCTGCATCAGAGTCAAATCTTTAATATCTTTTAAGTATCTTGATCTGACACTTACTTATCATGATAAAAAATGTTGTAATTATTACACTTTCTTACTCCTTTTGATAATAAAGCACCAGCGATAAGAAATGTGTTACACTGTGTAAGTATGCTAGCAAATTAAAGGAAACTAAAAAGGAAATCTATTACTTCTACTTAATGAAAATATCGCACCTGCAACTGACATCATGAAGCTAATAAAGCCGAAGCCTAAGTGTACAATAACCCAGGAATCAAAGCAAAATTTATCTTTGCAAAAAGAGTGCTTTTATAAATATGGAATAGTTATTTCTAAACATGTATGATTTTTTGCTGACTGCTAGGCTTTAGAAAGAGAACACAATACTTTTTTACGTGATGACTGCCAGGGACATAATCTTCAAATAAGAGATTTAAAGTAGCTCAACTAAAGTATGATAAAAAGCACAAATAATCAATCTATGTTGAAAAGTAGATTTTTCTTTACTTTTTGAAAATGAAGATATCCTATGCAGTTGATTCTCAAAGATCAAAAAACACCAGCACTGTTAGTAGAATACCAAGAAGCAGAAATAATGATGTGTATTTATTCTATTTTGCAATTTTATCTGCATCTTCTCCAGTACAATTACTGAGTGTATTACTGTGTCCAAACTGTCAGAGTATACTCAATATTTCATTGCATTAGGTTTAACATGTTACATGTCAATTTAATATGTAAATAAATGCAGTACACTTGGCATGAGAATTCCTCATCAACAGTTTCCTTTATTTTATTTGCTAGTGGGGATTATATTTTCTATAAAATTCCATCTTGTCTGAGGATGGGAATTATGCTGTTTGGCTCATAAATACTGTATTTTTTACTACACTGGGAGACTGATGCATTGCAAGAATTACTGTTTCTTGATAATTGTCATTGTATCTCTTTATTACCAAATATAAGCTGCTTTTTACAGTAAATATGTGGTTAGAAAAATGTAAACCTTCTGCCAAGAGCAGATATGTGAAACGTATTAACTACTAAGCCAAGGGTTTAATAACTAGTACGAAAGTTTAAACTGACTTTTAAGTACTTTTTACACACATAGTAAAAATTTAATTCTTCAGCTGTTTAGACGAGAACTTCAGGAACTATCCACAAAGCCCAATCTTTTATATAAGAAAGATAAACCAATCCTATGGCATTTAGGCAAGTGTATAGAATGCAATATCTGCTAAATGAAGCAGCCTCAAAGCAAGCAGCAGCGAGAAGCAGGAGTCCTATGTAACACAGCACGTGGATTATTGAACATGAGTGATACACACTTTGCAAGGGTAAAACATTTTTTTCTTCTGACCACAGAGGAGACAAAAATCATACAATACATTCTTAACAAGAACAAGTGAAGGAGATCAAAGTGCCTTTTGTTAACATTTCTGGCAGATCCAGTATTTGGCAGCCATAGTGTCAGCGTTCAAACTAATCTGTACGAGCAAGGAGGGATCACATTCGTTTAGCGAGACCTCCCATCCTGAGAGCTGCTTGGGCTCCACCTCACACTAACAGGACTCCGCTCTGGTGGGCCTGGCACCGTTCCAGTGTGCTACATGAATCTCAGGCAGTTCAAACCAGGGCTGCCTGTAAAGTTAATACAGTTATTTACACTGAACGAGCAAGTATAAGCAGCACTGCAAAGTAAAGCGCTATCTTCCAAACATACTCTACGAGGGTGGCTGAAGAGTCATGGTGGGAAAGAAAGCAGTGGGGCAACACAGGAGACCTAAACGCAGGATCTGCTCCTCAGAGGAGGCTCCAGCCGAGTTTCCTGTGCTCAGCAGCTCTCCCTCTCCACGCCTGCGGAGAGCCTGGCTGCGGTCAGACTGCGTCCTTCCTGCAGATAACACACGGCTCCTTCCTTACCAGAGGAAGTTTGTCTGATCCCAGCTCGGTAAAACCAGGGCAAAGATGCCTGAGAGCTTTGCTGCTTCAGTGCCGACTTCCTGCTGTTGTCTCTCTGCCCTCTCCCCACCACCAGCAGAACAGGAGGTTTGGTTTTATGGTGCTGAGTGATGCTCTTAAACTAACCCCAAAAAACAGACAGGCAAACATATCTATTGGCCTAGGTATTTGCACAGTTCTTAGACTGGGCTTCCACTATCCCTTCCCCAGATCTTTTTACCAGATCTTTTCTCCTCCAGGGATCTTTCTCGGTGGGCCAGATCTCTCCGGCCTCAAATCTTACACCTGAAAGGGAATTATCTATCCTGGGCCAAGGGCAGGGCAGTGAGGCAGCCCTGCCAGGTGGCAATAAGCACTGTCTTGGTGGGTGTCCCGTGGCAATAAGCACTGCCTTGGTGGGTGTCCCGTGGTGTTGGCTGTGCTGTGCCTTTCTCCTTGGCCTTCCTTGCCTCCCCTGCTCAAGTGCTGCGAGTGTCCAGGTTTCCTTGGCTGAAGTGAGCTGGAGCAGAGTCACCTCATCCAGTGTGAGGAAGCCAAGCCCTCTCCATCAATTGTGCTGTTGCATGGAGCTGATCCCAGTCTTAGCTGGGGAATTATCCACTAACTGAAGCCCCTCACTCAGATTTGTTCCCACCTCTTCCTGCCTAACTTATTCAGATCCCAGACCCTGCAGACCTAGCTCCAATTGCCATGGGCACACAACCTTTTCCTTGCTATGGATACCTCCTTATTGGAAGCTAATCGATACCAAAGTTTCCTTTCCCCCTCAGAATCCCCTCCACACAGAGCATTAAGGCAGCACCACTCTGGGAGAAAGGAGATGGTGAAAGTGCCTCCCAAAATTGGGGGACAGAAGATAGCAGCTGATCTAAGTGAAGGGAACAGAGGCTTCTTTCATTTCCTTGCACTAGGAGCTGCGGCACCTGAGACTGAATCCAGACTGTAGATGACATTCCTGCAAATGGGAGCCAAGAGGAGGGTGAACACGAGCCAGATTAAATAGGGAAGGCAGAAAGGAGGCTGGCAGCTTTCAAGGAGATGCTGCACAGTGCCTGCATGCAGGAGTGGGAGGAGCAAGGCAGGGGAACGTGGCGCACGGCCAAGCGGCACGGGCCCAGTGAAACCAGCCAGCTCCTGCGGCCGGGCCAAGGGAGGCGAGCGACGTGAGAATTGGCACAGGCAGCTGCCAGCAGCTATTTCCAGCTCCTCAGCTTGTTTGTTATGTGGACACGTCTGTGTCCACTCTCCACGCGCTAGCCAGGCACTCTCCGAGCACTCTCCTGGTGATCCAGCAGCAGGAAACAAGAGCACTTTATGGCCAAGCACATGCAGAGCCCAGAGACCTCACAGTGATCCTGCCTGTCTCCCCTCATTCCCAGGGCTGAAATTTTTGTAAATAGCTCTACATACTTGCTCCCAGTAGGGAGATGAATCCTGGAGTGCTTTCTTCCCCCCCCAGCACAGCCTTGCAGGTTTCCTTCATTTGCCAGGTTATGTTTCCATTAGTGCTTCAGAGGGAAACACTACATTAGGCTCTTTAAGCCTGGGATGTCAGAGCCGCCAGAGGAAAGGGGCCCTCATGGTAGGGCTGGGGAATAAAAGAAATATTGGTCTTTGGGCAGGGAGAGAAAATTACAGAAAGCAGAACTGGAACCAGGAGATGATACAGAGACAGATTTTTACTTTCATAAAAATAATACACAAACAAGCAAACAATAGGCAGAGTTTTGTCACAGAAAGTCTGCCAGCTCTCCCTCAAGATTTGCTTCCTCCAGGCTTCATGTGCAAGTGAAAGAGCCACAGCAGGAACAGCGGCAGCTATCATTTCATCAAAGCTTCATTTCCTATTTTTTTCTCCATTTGCTCTCCGTTGCTGTTGGAAAGCACATTGTGTAACATACATCAGAGACAAAAAAAGTCCCTGTATGGAGATGAGTTGCTAAGACATCAGTTCAGTCTCTCTCTGACAGCTGGCCAAGCATAGGCCATAAGTGAGAAGTTCTTGGCCATGGCTGAGATAGCTAATGAGGGTAGTCTTACCTGTGGGCAATCAGTGGGGATAAGACAACCGAAAACAAAGTGAGGGACAGTGAATTCCTGATGTCTACACAGTTTGTCTGCTGGACTATTTCCACAGCTGTTACCAGGCAAGAATTGTGGACAGCAGAGGCAGATCAGCCAGAGACATCGTCAGTAAGGCACTCAGAGTGAAACACAGAGGCCTGCAGAACAATAGAAATAGAAAAATGCTCATTGGTGAAAAGTAAGCTGCATTTAGGGATGTTGATCCATAGATGGCCATAAAATAAACTGCAAGGAAAGCTACTCTGTCTTTTTCTTTTTGGTGTGTGTTTATCATAAATTAAAATTATGGAACATGGACCTTCTGTATGATAGATGTCAATTCTTTTCTGCACTTAGTGGCACTTTCACTTCAGCTGTGGCAACCAGGGAATATATGGCAGGAAAATTGCCTTTCATTGTCTGATGCTAGCACCTATGGCTGGCACCCCCAAATCCACCCTCTTTTCATTCTGTTTTCATTCTTCTGATTGTTACACTCCAGGCACAGAATAAGATCTAGTCGCTCTGGGAGGAAAATTATCACCAGAAAATAAAATGGGGGAAATTTGTTGCTAAATATCATCTAAATCTTCCTAGTGCACCTCTGTGAACATGTGTTCTCAAAGGGTCAGCCTGGATATTCTTACCAGAGTTAGGCAGGTTGCATATGGAGAATCTGCATACTGTATTCCTCAAGTGGGCAGGCTGCCTATGATAAAGCAACAGCAAATAATCTCAGCGCACTCACATCAGGAAGGAGAGCAATGTGATCCTTGATAAAATCACACATAACCCAAGCTCTTCTTCTACCGTGGTTGGGAGCCTGGATCAAAGCATCCTTGAGATGAAAAAGCAACAGCTCTGAGGAGCTTGAAGCAGCACACAGTGCATCTTTGTGGCTCTCTGTGCTACTCCTTTTTGATCTGCTTGAAAGTGCTAAGATATTATGTGAAATTCAGCTATTCTGCAGTACAACTTTATGGTCTGACTGGAAATGCTAGAAAAAATGTGTTCTGTAAGGCCAGTTTATCTAAAATTTTCCAGATCATTTTAACTGACCCAAGTATTATCATAATTAAGATGTGGTTAGGGGAAACATCTCTGCTGTGACACCTCTGCTAAATTGAATATTGGAACCTCTGTTCATATTCCATCAGTTTTCTACAGAAAATCATATTCTCACACATGCTTTCTTTAGCCACTTCTGCTCTAGGATTTCATTGTACCTCACTTTATCTCATGTATGCTGAGCTCTCCTCTCCTCTCCTCTCCTCTCCTCTCCTCTCCTCTCCTCTCCTCTCCTCTCCTCTCCTCTCC
>JAVCKT010034533.1:7213-24886 GCA_032273925.1 Rhynchotus rufescens
AGGGTACTTGTTACAGAAGGGAGGGCAGGAGGGAGGCACTTTCCTACAGAGTAGTCCTACATCCCTTCCAGCGGATGTAAAAAAATCATCTTCAGAGGATATGGGGTGGGGGAGGCCGCCGGAGAAATGATTTCCTGGAACAGCTCTTCTCATTCCAGCTACTTTGCAATACATATTTTCAATACTGATTCAGCTGCTCCTGCACTCTGGAGAGGCAGCCACCCAGCTCAGCTGCCCCCACCACTTGGGTTCCAGGACGGCAGCAGTTTGTCAGCACGCTGCCACTCGCCAGCAAAGAGATATTTCCATTGAAAGATGTTGACCATAACACTTAGAGATTTTTGCTACATCACGAAGGCAATTGTATTAACAGAGTCCCTCCAGGGAAGGGCATCAAGGGCAACTCAGCAGAGGATGAGTGGCAGTGCCCCCTCATAGCTCCCACAGGCCAGGATAAGAGTCACTTCGATGGGAAGAGGGGACAGGAAAAGGGAAGTGTGTCCCGCTTCTCTTCCTGTGCCCTCACCATTAACATTTATGCCTCATTTATTTGTATCACATTGGGCATATAGGCTAAAGGCAGAGGTGCCTGGAATTGCAAAAGCACTGAATATGTTGTGCTCCTTGTCAAAAGACAATCACTGTCCCCCCTAATCTTTAATCAGCAAGCAGGCAAAAAGAAAAAATAGGTGTGGGGGGGAGACCTACTTCAATTTCCCACCTTACCCCACCTGCACTGAAAGCACAAAGTGGTATTTATGAAAAGTTTTTTGGTGCTGTCACATAGCAGAGCCAAATGCCACATTATTCTGAAGAGAGTAGTAAAAACAGTGAAGAAGCATGTTTTATTTACACCCTTGCACATCAAAGCAAATTAGTTCTTAGATTCGGAAGCCCAGGATAAAACAAGTTGCAATTGTTTTATTGCTGGCCTGGCCTGTTGGGCACGAACAATGAAAGTCCCTCCTGACCTCTGGACATTGGGATTGTATTACATGCAGTAGTCTGAATTTCCCTACGGTTTTACTTGCATCTTACCTGTCAGGAGGGTTAAAATACGAAGCAGCAATTAGGTTTTGACAGAATGATGTCAGCAGAAGATCAACAACCTGTAACAAAAGACAACACTAATTCCTTCTTGTTGGGCTATTGACCTAGATCTAGTTTTGTGCTGCATACATAAAGTGTTTTCTAACATCAAAGCGAAGAAACAAACACGTTGGTGACATTCAGCAAAGTTCTACAGACCCACTGGCACTACGAGATGGCAAGTGAAGTCCACAAGAGTGCTGAAGCGATATCAACACACAGGTATCTAGGCAAGCCTTGCAAGGAAGCCTAGCTCAGCACAAGATTGCTCTGATGAAATATATCCCTGGCTCTTCCTGTCAGCCATCCAATGACTTCCAGAGGATATAACACATGTACAGTCTGAATGGAGCACTACAAGGGACAAACGGCAAAGTATAGTTCCTGTTTTTCCACTGACAGAGCAGCCTTTTGCATGTGCAAATACACCCTTTCCTCCACAACTCCACTCATTTCTCAGCACAAGCCAGATAGTACTTACACTCTGATGGTAAGGCTCCAGGTCAGGGGCAAAAATACTGACACGGATTTGAGAATTCAAAGTAACAGCTTCATTTTCATCATTGCTACAACGCAAGACATTTGAAAGTCTGTCAGATATCACTGCAATCTGGGCTGGCACATCTGCAAGAAAAAGAGAAGAGGACTAAGACTGCAGGCATGGAAGCAAGGAACTGGGCAAAATCCACTTGGTCCAAGATTTACAACTCTGCATGAACGGAATAAGAACAGTTAAGAGTATGTATTTCACTAATCCCTTAGTTGTTTCATACAAAAAAAAAAAAGCTTTTGAAAAGCATTAATGACCAAAAAGTGTTAGCTGGACCACAATAATCATCCCTAACATTTTAGAAGATAACACCATTTCCACCCCACCCCCAATATCATCACCAATTTTCACCAAGGACAATTTTTCACACCAGAAGGGAAACAGCCTTCCAAAGGGGTTCCATGTCCTCATGCCAGCAGCAGGAATGGGAACTGCCAATGTTGGTAAAAAACTGCTATCAAGGAATCACAAAAAAGCAGACTCCAAGTCCTAAACTCAAGCATAGGAAGCGTGTCAAACATCAAAAACATATACTCATAGCTGGAAGGATTATATAGATCTGAAAGTTTACACTCTTTGGGTAGCACTAGCAAGTAACATCTGCTGTTGTTTTGGCTAGCAATAGCCATACTTTATTAGTAGAGCTTTTGTCCCAGTCACTAATGGGTAATTACAACTTGCCCTTCTCCACACCTTCGTATTTAGTCTGGTCCACGATGAGTGCCCGTAGCTCAGCCAGTTCAGCCTTCAGCTGCTCAACAGGCTCTTCAGAATGGCTGCTCTCTGCTTTTGATTGATCTAGAGAGATGTGAGAGAAATATAACATATTATCCTTGTCTTTGCATATTACATCAATTTATAAAATATATTCAGCAATCTTTGCATGCATTTTCTGCAAAAGCAGTGCTTGTTCCCCTATAAACTACAACAGGACCCCAAAACATCAATCTGCCACATACACAGCTTTGTTTTTACACACAAAAGATGGTATTTGATTAATCATTTATAAGTTTATGCCTATTTAAGGGAAAAAAAGTCCTTTTTAAGGACAGGAAAGACAGGAATCTCCCTTCAGAGTTCTTTTCCTTCTTGCTTTAGCTCTCCGCCCCTTTCAGGAACATTCTCCCTCCTCCAAAGAGTGGAACCAGAGCTGGAAGACGCAGAGAAGCATCACGGTGTCAATGCTGTGTCAGCAGCTTCTCCTCAAGATCAACAACATGCAATATCTCCAGGTGATTTTTGTTTGTTAAAGAGAATAAATGCAAGGAACTTCCCTTTACCACTAGAAATAAAGCGCCACCAGCAACAAGCTACCACAGCACAGCCCCAGACACCACCCAGTGTCTCATGCCCAGGCCCAGTGTAACCAGACCAGGAAGAGGAGCAAATCACAAGGTTAACAGGAATAATTGCTATAAAAGCACAGGAAAACAACAAGGCTTTAGGAGGCTGCTGAGTCACCTTTACGTGCCAGAGTGAGCACTACTGAACAGGAGTGACCAACACGGCTACGCTGCCCTGCATCCGCGTCCGTGCAAGAGCCGCAGGGATGGATTGGGAGCAGGGAGTACAAACCAGGATGAGGAGACGTGGAGCAGGCGCAGAGGGATGCAGGGGACACCAAGAAGGCAGGCAGGGATGCAGGGGACACCAGCAGGCTGTGCCACTAGGGGTCACTGGCAATTCAGGAGCTGTGCAGAGCTCTGCCTGCGCGCTCCAATCCCTCGGATCCTGTCACCAAGGAATCGTGCAGCCCCGCTGGTTGCCAGGACAACCCTGGGGAGCCAGGCTGCTGGGATGTGCCTTTCCCAGCACTGCCTCCTCACATCTCCCCAGACCGCCAGCATCTTCAGAAGGCTTCGAGCATCCACAGCATCCCGGCCAGGAGTCAATAATTAGGGCCTTCTCTCTTTACATGGACTATACTTAGCCCTGACACACTCTGCAAGTAGTCTCTGTTCTTATTTTGTATAAATGAAGAGGATTTGCCTACTTTAAGCAAGCACTTGAAAAAAAAATGTTGAAAAGTACAGACTAGCTCATTAAATATGTGTTAGTCACACACACTGCCAGTAACAACAGGGACTAGGGAAATTAGAGCCCCTCCTCCAACACGTGCAAACCACACTCCCTTTATTGCTGCTCCCTTCCTCCCGCTTTCCCTCCCGTAGCCACCCTCGGAAGGGGACAAAGGTGGGTGCAGGCAGCGGAGGGGCCAGGCTGCACCCACTGATGCACGCGGGCGCAGCCGAGCTGCCTCCAAACCAGCCACCTCGGGCAGCATCTGCAGCCTCAGCAGAGCAGAGCTCCGCGTGGACGCCGAAAATCCCACCCAGCAGCACGGGCAAAGAAAGCCAGTCTGGCAGTAGCTGCTTAATACCTCAATAAGACATAAATAACATACACATATTTACATATAGATTAAATCTTTTTTTTTTTTGTATTTTTTTAATTCAAGGGAGCCTCATTTGAAATATTATTTTTTCTTCAAATGGATGCATGAATAATTTTTTGAGGTGGAAGCGGAAGAGGTTGGTTCTTTTTACCTTGTAGGAGTTTCTCCTTCATAGCACCACAAGCTTGGATGTATGTGGAGTACAGGTTTGCAGGTATTTTATCAGCTCTATAAGAGAGGGGGGAAAAAAAGTCATTTATTCTGCCACATAATCATGTTCAAACTTCAGATTGATTAAATGTAAGCATAATCAACAGCTGTGGTATGAAATGTAATTAGAGGTCCTTGAGCACACACAGCATCTGAAGCATTTTTTAATCATCACGCAGCATGAAAGGCAGATATTTATACCCTCCGTTTCAATGACAAGTATTATAGACATGTAACATACAATTCATACAGCAGTGCGTTATGCACAGGCACTAATACACGCTTATGTGATCTTACTCATACACTCCATAATAAACTGTGACAGGCTATACTGACATCTTAAATGCAGCATGTGATGGAGATCAAAGTTTGACCTCCAACACCTGCTGGGAAGGCCCAGCACTAAAACACATTACATTAGGCTCTCTAAAATTCAGCTGCTTCTCTTACAACTTTAATTTAAGAAATGAGGATTCAATCTTATTAGAGTCAGGCTAGAATTATACGGCAGGACAAAATGCCTCATTTGTAGGCAGCATTACAGACATTTTCTCCATGATAAGCTACAGAACTACTAGATTTTAAATAATGATGTTTCTTCCATGCAGAAAAATACTTTTAAACACGCATATAGGACAAGCTTGAGTTTTGAGGGGGGCTGTGTTCCCTGAGGCATTATCCTACTGTCCCATAAAAACTATGCTGTCTCCCATAACCCTTCCCAAAGAAAGAAGCTTTTCTCTGGGGGGGTCTCATCTTACTGAAGTTTTATATTTCACAGTATATTTTTATGCAAACTTTAGAGCATATCTAGCCTGGAGTCAGGGGGTTGCATGCAATTCCTTCTAGAAAATGTACCTAAAGCATCTAGAAGACTAACTACAGAACTGAAGACATTCACCTATGGAAATAAGTTCTCCCACCCACAACGTGCAAGCCGTAAGTGAGCCTGTTTGTGAAGCCATGCCAGGTGGGTCAGCCAACACAGAGCCGTTTGCAAGCAAGGTGTCAAAGCCTCATAATCTCATATTAAAAAAACTAAAACTCTGAGGACAAAGTCCAGAAGCACAGAAAACAACACGGGGAAGACTCAATACCTCTTTAAAGAGTCTATAAAAACCATGCGTACATCTGGTGTTCTAGGGAGCTGCAATAGAAAAGCAGGCAGGTTAGGAGTGAGTCACCTTTCTACAAACACTCTTCTAAATGGGAGGAGCAGAAATACAAATACGAACCACACGTGGCCTAAGCAAAGCAGGAAGGAACCAGGACGTGTAATACGGTCGTCTGAAAATACTGAAACAGAGGATAAAGACAACAAAATATCAACAATCCAAAGTGGTAAAGCGCCGTTTCATAACCTCAAGATTTAGGTGTGTTTCTACCAGAAAGAAATATTATAGGAACATGAATAAACACAGGGAAAAAAAATCAAGAGTCAAAAAAATACTAGTTTCTTAGTTTTGCTTTTTTTATTTTTTATACTAATGCAGGCTCCTCTTGCAGAGGTGCATATGCTGTTTTAGCCACTGCAGAAATAGCCTCAGTTTTGAAGACTACCGAGGAAATGGATAATGAGTAAAGAATTTCTGAAGTCTTCCTTTGCTCACAATCTCATTTTTTATTCTGCTTTGGACTCTCCTTTTCCTTTTTTTTTCTTTTTCTATTTTCCTTCTTTTTTCTAGATTAAAAAAAAAAGTTCTGACCAGCATACAGTACCTGGCTTCTATCACAGACGTTGGAATCTTCCTCGTGTTTTCAAATATCTGAATGGCCTTTTCAACGTCACGAAGGGCCTGGCCCTGGGGCTAGCTCACAAGAGCAGCAAGGAGAGAGAGATGCTGTGAGAAATCAGTGGCAGTCGTCTTGCCTGCTAGTTCTTTAGGGTTAGTAATAGTTGTCTGTGTTGTGAAGGAAGCGACTGAATAACAAGAACTACCTGATACACAAAGTAAAACTGAAAGATAGAAAAGACGGAGTCTGAAACATCAGTCTGCCTTGATAAAGCTCTTCTACATAACAGCTATTCTGGGTCAGCCCAGACATCCGTGTAGTTGTGTATCCAAATCCTTGGCAGATACTCCTGCTCAACAGCCTCCGTGGGGACAATATCGTTTCTGTTCTGTGTTTGTTGTACTGTTAAACCTGTTCTATTTCATACACGTTGGATTGGGACCAATGTTCTTCACTTCCAACCCATGCTATGAGAATTCCACTCTGTGCAGAGGGACCTCAGCCCTGGCTTTCTCTTTTTCAAGCTCTAGGACCTTAAACTGCAACAACTTGAGGCAAAAGACAAACAGATCAGATACACTTGGAAGGAATTAAATGAGATTTTTCCCTTGAGATGTCAATTCAGAAGACTAGATGTCACTGCTGTACATTTGCTTACCCTGACACCAGCCTGTATTTCACGTACTTCAGTTAATTGACTGTGTAAGTGAAGAAACCACATTTGCTTTCTCCTATCCTCCTAACCTGCTGCACTGTTTTAGCTGGTGATCTATATATAGAAAGAAATGCAATTCAAAAGGAACAATAAAGCCAAACGCTCCCTTCTGATTATTCTTATTATTAAAAATATAACAATGAACAAGAAAAAAACGAAACTGTGGTGTGCAGATCCCTTCCCCAAATCCCTTTTAAATCTGAACATTTTGAACACATCACTGAACAGGTGCCCTGCAGAACTGGGCATGCTTTGCCACATGGTCATAGAATGAGGTGCAAATTCCCACTGGGGAATGTCACCACTGTAACTGGTTGGTTCACTGACAGGCCCAGTCAGAGCCCAGTTCCCTGCAGATCCCCGCTCTGCATCTCCCCATCTCAGGAACCTCACTACCCCTCACTGTTTCAACAGCATTAGGTCTCTCTTTGTCCCTTATATCTCCCTTAAATTCCCTGACAGAATCGTCCACAGGAAAAGGGCCATAGCTGGTTAGAAAACCTTAGGTAGAGAACTTGTACCTGCACAGATTCATTTGTGGAGGACAAATCTTCGTAGAGCCCCATGTCTTCTATAGCAACCTGTGTGAGGTTACAGAGATGGACATGGTCACAGCCACTGTTTTGACAGATCTGGAAAAGTCTTTTTTAAAATAGTCAGCTTTTACTAACCTTGAGGTCAGCCAGTCTGGTTTTAGCCAGAGTGATGTACTCCATGAGAATAGACCGGTGTTTCATTGGCACAAAAGGGGGATACATTATATGCACCTGAAATGTAATATTCCAAAAATTGCCATTTTTACAGGTAATGACTGTCAACTCCTGATTTCATTTTTACGCTCATTTACCTCAAAAATTCCCCAAAGACAACAATGTTATCAACTGTTTTAAGAAAATCCAGCTTTATGGCAAAAAAAAACCCTTTTCTCAACAAAAATCATCACAGTGCTCAATCTTTACTGCACGAAAAGAATTCGCCTTCTTGTCAGGAAATAAAGGAATCTTGTACTAGCTTATTGTGCTAGCTTATTTCAGGGAGAAAATATTGTGAGTAATTTATCGGAAGCAATGCCATATTATAGCAACAATCATAATATGTGCTGCTGACTAGGTGCAGTATAATGCAATTACTATAATAACAATAATAATACGTTGAGCTCAGTCAAAGGCACAAATATGCTGAGTGCATCAGTTCTGTTTCAGCCTTTAGAAAACAGTATTAGCTGCTTCTCACCTTCAGATACGGGGCTGTTTCAAAGGGTACCAGCTCGGACAGGAACTCAAAAAGGAAGACGAGAGCCTTCTTACTGCTCCCATGGGGACCCCCAGCATTCCCAAAGGAAGCCTGAAAGCAAGAAAAGGATAATGGTCAGTGTTGCATATGGAGAGAACCACATCCCAGCACTGTGCAGTGGGAAACCTCAGCTATTGCAGACATCCATTTTCTATCAAGAGACACTTTCTGGAGAAAAGTCCATTTTCCACAGAGATTTTTTTTTTCAAGTTCTTTCTTTCTTCCAAGGGTTTTTTTTTTCCCCCAAGTTTCTTTTTCAGTTTTCAGAACTGCTGCAGTGTTAAACTCAAAGTTCGTTCCGACGTGGTACAACAAGAAGTACTATGCAGTAGTTAAACAAGAAACAGTAAGATGTGCCAAAGGGCTGAGATTCATCAGGCAACATCAAACGCACAGGTTTCTGCACCACATTATCAGAGTTTTAAGGAAAATAAGCCGGTCTGAGACCACACAAACATAACTAGTTTGCTTTTTGATACCTTCTCGAAACTTTATCAAAGGCTTAGGTCATATTTGCAAACTCGCACAAAGCAATTTACAACATAAAACATATACGTTTACAACTAAAAGCTAACGAACTATAACGTCAGTAAACACACTGATTCTAGCTGCACACCTGCACAAACCCAGGAACATTCCTGTTTCCTATGCAATAATCCACAGTTTATGCAATAACAACACTGCCAGTTATCAAGATACTGAAATACATACAAAATTATGATTGTAACAGGAATTACACGTCTGCATTCCTGACCAGTAACTACAGAACTCAAGATGGACTTGAATGATGAAAGAAGGGGAGGACCAGAGAAACCTGGATTTCTTTTTTTTTTTTTTTAATAATTCCTGGGTGTTCTTGTCTGACATGAGTCTTTTTCTGCATAGCAACACATTCCTTACGCATGTTTCTGGCATATATGGAACAAAGATCACTATGTCTCATTTAGTCTTACCTTAAACCACTCAGAGTAAGGCATGAACACAGCAGGGCCCTCTAGAGCAGCCTGACGAGCTATCAGGAATGCAGTGATCATACTTTCCATATCATAATTTTCAAAGGCCTTTATCAGCAGACAACTCAGTAGATCTAGAAACATAAAAAAAAAATAACCTCGGACTTTGCTCTTAACAATTGTGCTGGAATTTTCTACAGCAAATGAAGACAAATATCTGTGATGACATATCTGCCAGGAAATGGAGGATGCACACTGCAGCTTGGAGAAGCTTTGGGATTCATGCATATCTCTTCACACATCAGAAAGGTGTTTTCAACAGTCAGCAAATACCTCAGGATTTCAGCCTCCAAGAATTGCTGATTATTGAATTGCTGGACTCCATGCAAGACACTCAGAAGAATCGACAGCGAAGGTGAGACAAAAGAACGAAGCTTCAACAACCACGACCTCAAATGAAGCTAGTTACTGAATAAGCATTCTCGGCTATATATTAAGTTTAAGCAGCAGCAGGCACAAGGTTTGGCACTCAAGTCCCAGCTCACTTTGAATACCTGAGTGGAAAGGCAGAGTCTCTGATGTTCTTTCCCCTGGGCTCAAGAGAGCAAGCATGAGCCCAACACCACACCAGGGAGCACAGCTTCTCTGTGCAGTACCTGGGAAGCAAGGAGCACTTTCAGGGCCCACTCACCTTTGAAGAGCTGCTCTGCTTCAGCCTGGCAGACCACCAGCGTGGAAACACAGGACAGCACATGCTGCCAGTTCACTTCATGAGTCTCCAGGACTTGCTGCAGCTGCCAGATTGACTCCTTTGCACTGAATGCCACAAACAGCTGGAAGGCAGCGATTGCAATTTGTTCACACATAGCTTTTTCTTACAGTGAAATGCACAGTGAAGACTAATATGCAGATGCCTTTGCATCGTTTTTCAAAAAAGATATCTCGCATGCATGTTTCCATCAGCTTTCTTAGGACAGATACCTTCCTGGCTTTGAACCTCAGCTGGTTAAAATAAATCATTTCCATTTTGTATATGCATATGTATAAGTGGCATCACATTCTATAATAGTGAAAGTCCACATCTTTAATGATCTTTATCCTCGTTAAGAGCCTTTTCACAAAAACCTTCAGCATTTTTCCTTCATGCTATGTCCTGCAGCAACCCCTGGCAGCTGATGAGATTCTGCAAATCTTTGCTAAATTCATTTCTAAGAGAGAGCAATTTTAACAAAGAAAGCAATAGAGGTTTTCAGAAATTCCATTCAATGCAAGACCAGTATAATCATGTTCTCCTTGCCAAGCCAGGAGGACTCACCTTGCGATATAAGGTAGTAAGCAGTGAACAAGTTCTTGTAAAGGTCCACTCTCTCTGCATATGGATGGCATCAGACACTGTACTCAGAAAGAAAAAATATTTTGCTTAAGACCAGCCATGCAGGGGCCAAATTATTCTACCCTAGAGCTGTCTGTGGCACCAGCACTGGCACCCAGCTTCTCTGCTCCCTTGTCCCAAACTCCTCTTAGAGCCCACAACTCCCATGTCTGCCCAGTAAGGACTGCTACTAGGTGTTACTCCAAGCGCCTGTTTGTTACCCATCCCTACCTTTCAGCAGAGGGCTGTAGGTGAGAACTTCAGTCAGTGTGTGTCTAAAAAACTGCTGGAGGGAATGAGGATGAACTGCATTTTTATATATTGTTACATTGAACACATTTAGCCTGGAAAAGAAATAAATATTCAAAACAAAAATACAAGCTTCATCAGCAAAAAGGTACTGATCATGAATGACTTTTTCTGTCTTATCAAACTGCCAGAGAAAAACATTTTCTTTTGTGTATTTTTCAAGTCTATTAGTTATTTCATCATTATTAAGCTATCACATCTGCATACATGAAGTAAAGGCACACTCCTGCACAGGAGGGGACACAGACCAGCGTGTACAATGTGGTTAGACAAAATGGGTTTGGAAGCAAGAATTTGGGGAGGAGCTGGTGGCACCTTCCAGGTGCTTTTCTTCAGAAGCAGAGTGAGAAGAGCAAACTCTCAGCATGCTAAGAAGGGACTGCTGAAACACTCTTTAATGCCTCAGATGCATCTTTACAGGCACCATCACTTGGATTAGTTACTGTATTTTATTAGGGAGAGGAGGATACTAAATATAAGTAGCACTGGAGAAAGATGAAAACAGGCTTTCACTCAGTTTCAGTAACAAGGGTAACAGTGGACAAAATAAAACATTCCTGACATTATTCAGAGTAATAATGTTTCTTACCAGCACTGCATAGCTTGCAACTTGGAAGCATCTTCCTGCTTCTCTTTACCAACAGCATCGAGCACCCCTAGTATCCCAAATAAATCATATGGGGAAAACAGAAATGGAAAGAACTGTGACACCAAACAACATGGAGAACCAATGTGGAACAAGCCCTCGCTGGGTTTTAAGAGGGTGACCCCATTAGGGAAATGGGCAGAAGCCTTTCAATGTCATTCAGTTTCTCAAAGCAACACAAAGACTCGAAAGCTATTAAAACTAACCTTGAACCACTTCAAAAGGCTGCCCGGGAATGTGCTAATAATTAAACCATCTAAAAATGCACATGAATTAATATTTCATTTCCAAACCCAATCCTAATTGTGCAGTGCATCTGCTAGCGTAAGCACAGCAAGGCTGCACTCCAGAAGAGAAAAATCTGTCTGGAGGCAGGGATTTCCAGAGGTAAGATTTATATTAACAACCCCTTGAAATTACGTTCTTAGCCACCCACGTCAGATAAACAGCGAGCAAACGCTGCAGTGAATGTGGCACGTTTGTAACGGTAGCGAGATTACTGAATCCTGCTCCTGTTACACTCAGCATTACTGAATCCTGCTCCTTTAGGAGCAGTCCTGCTGCTAAAGGACTGGTCCAATTCAAAAACGTTGGCAGCTTGCACAGCATTATTGCCTTAACAGCAGAGTACACAAAGCCCACAGGCTTAGACGGTTCCTTTGCCCTGCAGCCTGCAGCAACAGCAGGTTGTTTCTTGTGCCATCCTACCTTCAAAAACCTCCTCTTTTAACGCTGGAAAATATTTGTGGAGTGGGGGCGTTAGTTAGCATCGTGTCAGGGAAGCAATCTGAAACCTCTACCGACTTCAGAGAAGAAAACCTCTGTTCTCAGAGATGTTCCGATCCCTGCTGCTGAGGCAGCAGAGCAGGTGACCCTCACACATCTCTTGGAGGACACTCCACAGCATTAGTTAGTAATACTCTTCTCCCCCGCAGGAGAATACTTTAGGGTTAAGCAGAGGAGAACAGAGAAAAGGAGATAAACCCTCCTTATATTTAGGCACAGGAATTCACCCAGTAAGACCATTAATACGAAGCAGAGTGCTCCCACTCTACTCTCAGTCTGTCTTCCTCCTGTGAAGGTCTTTATTAATCTCAAATTATTTTGCATAAAGCATCCTAATATTCCTCAAAGCAGCGGATCAGTTAAGTGAACCCCCTCAAAGGCAATCCAAAAGCACACACCAGCAAAAAGCCTTGTATAACTCTTGTTCCAGACATTTTCCCAGGCACAGGCCGAGCCAGCGAGGAGCGGCGCCGGCTGCACCGACAGGGTCACATGAAAGGCAGGTCAGCAGCTCAAGCCTGCGCCTCCCAGCAGCTTTTCCTGCCTTCCCTTTTTTTTTCCTGCCTTCCCTTTTAGGCAGCCCAGCCTACAGACAGTGCTCCGGGAAGGCCGGGTGCAAGGGATCTCCTGCTCCCGTGGCAGGATTCGGAAGGGAGGGCAGGAGCCCTCATGCTACGTCCTGGCTTTCAGTGATTTGACAACAAAAGCAAAGCACTGATTTTTACAGTAGCACTGAGCATGCTGCTAAAACTTGCCGGCAAGAAAAGTGGTAATGTCACTAAAGAGACGGAAAAGCCACAGCCATGCAGTAGGATTAGACTTATATCCTGCTCTAAAGCACATGAAAAGCAGCAAGGGAGGGCTCCTGTGCAGGCAAGGCTGGAGAGCAGATGCAGCAACTCACCACAAAGCTCATCTGTGGCACAACAGAAAGAAAAACAAGCCTGATGTGTGTTTAATCTTTCTGCATTAGGATTTGCAACACAAATCAGGTGCTGCTCCTGCAGCTCTCAGCAACATCACCGTGATTGCCCAGGACACAATGGGTTTATTGTCCATGAGACAATTCCTGAAGACTGGCCATTTAAAAACTA
Organism: Rhynchotus rufescens; assembly: GCA_032273925.1. Taxonomy (NCBI): domain Eukaryota; kingdom Metazoa; phylum Chordata; class Aves; order Tinamiformes; family Tinamidae; genus Rhynchotus; species Rhynchotus rufescens. The sequence continues at coordinate 20,360 of JAVCKT010034533.1, forward strand.
AAAACGTATTAGATGACTTTGCTCAGCATAAAGAGAAAAGAATTGTTTTCACAAATCATTGGTCTGCAAACCCAAATCATGAGTCAGGAATAGCTTACCTGGATGCAACTCAGTAAATTCAACATTTAATGTACTAAGCAGAGTAAATTATCCTGGCTTAACCTCTGCCCTACAATAGATTGGACCGCTTCCAATCCAGCTGATTTAAAATCAGCTCAGATATCTTTACCTGATGATGCGGCTGGGAGTGTCAGGAAGAGCTAGCATAAAAGGCAAGGAATTATCTGCAGTGTCAGAAGAAACTCATTTTACAGGAGGGACAGGGAACCAGAGACACAAAGTCAGCGATATAAATATAAAGCACAAGATAGGAAAAGCATCCTAGGCAAAGGGCTTCTCCAAGCCCTTAAAGATTTAGCAAAGAACAAGGAATGCAAGTCTGGCACAGAACAACAACTGCATAAAGCTATAAATAATGAAAATACTTACATGTCAACATTCTTTGTAAAACAGCATGACAGATCTGTTTAAAAATGACAAATTAAGACCATTTAGTGTTTTAAAAGGCTGTAATTATATGCAGAAAAGTTAAACTGCATCAAAAATATTGTTATCTCTTTTACTTTAAAGATTAACTTTTACCACAGGCTTTCCTATAGAAGAGATTCAGTAGACAGAAACGGATTTTCCATGCTCATCAGCAATTCCATGCTTCACGTTAAAATGGAAAAAAGCAATCAAGGAGAAACCAAGGAAGATAAAACAGTGAGCCCTTGACAGGTCACCTTGGAGAAGCTTTCAGAAATAAGAAAATAATCTCCATCCTGCTTTTACCACTTCCTCTCACCGCTCCACCACACTGGACACTGCCTTTCATTGTTGCTCTAACCTCAGATTTATTCATATTTAGAAAATGCACAGACATATATGATAGAATTACTTTTTTTTTAAATAACATTTGCAAAAAGTTTAATTTTGCCCTTACATGGGGGACCTTCTTGAATTCCAACTTCCTCCCCAACTCCGAAGTTTGCTGAAAGCCATTCTGAAGAAACATGATCACAAAGTCTGCAAATGAAAGAATTGGTGTTTCAGCATTCCTCTTCAATAAAGATATTCTGCTCTGTCATCTCCCTGTGTCCCAAAAGGACTCACACCTAAACAGCATCGTTCTCCATACAGCACAGCCAGCAAGTTCTCAGTTACTTCTTAGAGAAAAACTACTCCCAGGCAAAAGGACCCAGAAGAATCAATGGCCAGAGCCACGTGGAAGCTTAAAAAGTAAATATAAAGACAAAACAATTTATGGTTCTCACCATAAATTCTCACTGCAGACTGGTTATCACTGCAGATTTCATACAGATTGTACCTGATCAGCTGCATTGATCCAGATGTCTGACTACAGCTCTCCACTCAAATTGCTTAGTGACTTTTTTTTCTGAATCAAAATGAAAAATAAATAATATAAAAAAAAGAGAGAGATGGGCAGGGGGATGGGATTGTTGAGTTTTTTTCTGGTCCAAAAGATCCTGGGCACTTAAATATGCTTGTGATAGTACACTGTAACAGGATGCAGTAATTCAAATCAATTTTTGCTGATAGGAAAAGTTTGCTAAAATCACCAAATATAAAAATCTATTCCCCTCACTGAAAGCATGCAAGAAAAGAAGGCAAAGTGGGGCCTCCCTTCTTATCCCTCTGAGCTTTGGACTCGCTCAGTCCGCTGCTCCCTGGGAAAGTCTGCAACCTGCCCGGCCTCAGGTGCACAGAGCTGGTGGCCTTGCCTGCGAGAACACGCCCAGCAAGGTCCGCGTCCCCGTCCCGGGAGGGCTCTTCGGGCTGCTCACAAAGGCCACACAGGCCACTGCACAGCCACTCCACCGCGGCAGGAACCTCCGTGCTGCTGAGGACAAACAAAAGCACATTCAATTCAATACTCTTTTTTTTTTTGTTACGAGGCTTGGGGGTTTGTTTGGGTTTTTCTTTTTTTTCAGATGTGCCGTTTCGTTTCTTTCATTTGGGCCATCAGTTTTATATGCTCCATAAAGGAGCATAAAGCAAACGTATCTAAAGAAAAGGAACTAATATTTAAACTGTGTGTTCAAATACTTCCCCACCTTTGACATTAAAATATTTCCTTTAGAAAAGCAAAGTTAGAAATAAGAACCAAAATCTTTTCTTTCTAAAATACTAGGATAAAGATGTTTTCAAAAATTAAGCTCTTGATCTTTTTGGTTTCTGCAGATTTCAAGTACAGTGAACTCTGAAAGCTATTTTTGTTTCCTCTCTCTGCAGGGCCATTAACAAACCAGTAAACTAGTACCAAAGGTCTGAAAGAGCACTGTAGTGTTCCTTTGTCATCATGAGAAAACAAAGTGAACTCTACAAATAATAACGGACTTTACCTGCTAGCTCTGTGTGAAAGGGCCACATAAGGTTAAAAAACAAAACTAAATCCCACTATTCAAGAGATTAGCTCTGCCAAAGCTAATTGAAAAGCTGGCTTCACAAAAGCAGTCCACAGCTTGTGCAAAGTGAGACCTCTGGTCAAAACCAGCATTCATTTGTATGAATAAACAGGAATTTCCAAAGCACATGGCAAGGATGGGCAGGTGGCCTGACCGGCTCACTCGGAGATTGCTCTCCCACAGGACAGGGTAACTGTGGACATGGGGCCATCTGTGCCAGTGAAACCCAACACCACTTAAAGCATTATCTAGACCAGGCTTTGGTGGTGGTTCACACTGAACCGTTTTGCTTCACATTGCAACTGATTCAGCAGCCAGCAAACAACCAATTACCTTGGCCTAAGCCATGCCAACCCAGGGTAACCTCTCAAACCCAGGATGACTCCTTAAATCCTGCTAATCTGATCACTTGCAAGCATCTGACTAAATTCTTAGTCCAGAATACTCATGACTAATCCCTGATTACACTTCAATACATTTTAAGAGACTATAAACCTCTGCTCACCTCTCCAGCAGTTCTTGCAGTCCAACGATGCTGCATCTGTGCAGCTGCCACACAACTTCCAGCAATGGGGGTCTCTAGCAGAGTGTCATAATTAGGTCATAAGGTGTAAATGATAGTTTACGTTAACATTTTGCTAACATAGACTACAAAAAAAACCCCAGATTCAGAAACAGATGAGGGAATTATCGCTTGGCCTCCTGGCTGCTCAGGCTCTGTGAAGGGAGTGTGACTCTCAGGTCTGTTCCACAATAGGAGATTACAGCAACAGACACAGCAACTGTAAAGAAGCAGAGCGCCCTATGGACAGAAACTGAAGAAGCAAACAGCACCTCAAAGGTCCTGCTCCTAAGTGGCAGCCAAGCCAGAAGCCAAATCAGCACCATGCTGAATTTCAGCGTGGATGAAGCTGCTGCCCTTTCGCGCCTTACTGAAGCATGGCCCTGCAGCTCCAGCAAGGAACAGCTTGTCCCCAGATGATGACCTGTGTCAGCAAAACCTGATCCTTAGACATACCAGAAAGGGGGAAGAAATCCCCCCCAGTGCAGCCTCAGTACAGAAACACTCCAACCCAGAAACCAAGTCAGCCAAGGGCACTTTCATGTCTTGCAAAGGAAGAGACTGAGGAGTCTCAGGGCACATGAACTATTCAGAAACAAAAAGCCCCACCAGTTTTCCATAGGAACTAGTAGCTGCATGAGCCTAGACTCCCCCACCTATACTTGGCCTTCAGGAACCCAATCCCTTCCCGTAACAATCTCAATTGCACTGCAGGACTTGATTTCTATGTCTACCTGAGAACAAACAGATTTTATCAGCCTGTAGAACACATTGGATTCTATTTTCAGTCTAAGATTGGTTATTTGAGACTACAAAATGCCTCTTTATCCAGGCTGATCAGAATCTCCCGTCTTTCCCACCAGAGCAGCAGGTAATCAAAATTGTCCTGCTCACAGGAAGCCCTTAACTCCTGTAAGAGCAGAACTTATCATAAGAAAACTAACTACCCAAATCAAATCAAGACAATACCTTTGAGAAGCAACACAACCTGTTTCCTATTATCACGTTTCTCCCAAGCCACTTGTTCCACGAACTCACTCGGGCTTGTCACAGTTCCCAGGTAAACAGAGCAGAGAACCAAAAGGCCAAAGACACTGAGTGTTGCTGGCAGAGCACAGAAAAGACTATGAGACTCTGTCATCTCACAGCAGGTTGGGGCATTGCCACTGTCTGGTTAACCAACCTTAAGCATTCTATGATTCTGTGATAATCAGTCTGGACTGCTTCGCCCAGAGACCATCGGATGGAAAGAGGGGGCACCATATTTCAACAACTACAGGCAGGGAAGCTAAATAAGGAGAATTGAACACTGCAAAGTTTCTGTTAACTGCAGTGTCATCTCAGGTGCGTTTAATCCCACCAGCCATGCTGCAGCTGCACAGACAGTGTATTTGCTTTGCCCCTTCTAGCTTGCAAAAGCTAGTGGAAAAACAGCCTTGCTCAATAAAAACAGAAATAATTAAATATCTCCTTCAGGGATGCAGAAATGCCATTTGC
>JAVCKT010034536.1:0-20483 GCA_032273925.1 Rhynchotus rufescens
GGCGGCCCCGCTCCGGCCTGCTCGGCGCGAGCTCGGCGCGGGCGGGCAGGCTGCCTGCGCGGGGGCCGCGCCGCAGGCCCCGAGCCGCCGCCGCCGCCGCGTTTGGGCCTTGGCCGCTCCCTGCCCGGCGCTGTTTTTATCCTGCCCGCTTTTCCACGGGCCGCGGGCGGGTTTTGTCCCGCGGGGAGCCTGGTTGCTCCCGAGCGGCCTCGTACCTGGTGCCCGCGTGTGCGTGTCGGCATGAGGCGCGGGCAGATAAGGCACAGGCGGCCCTGCGTGCCCGGGACTGTGCGGTAGGGCTGGTTCCCGCCTGGGGCCTGGGTCTGCCCCGCTGCGAGAGGGGCTGGGAGCCCTGTCCTGGGAGCTCTGAACAGAGAGCTGCTCCTCCCCTCCCGTGTCTGCAGAAACACCCCGCGCATCCATAGGATAACGCTGTGTGGTTCCTTGGAATAGATTTCATCAGTACCCTTACAATTCAGCAAGTGTTGCCACCTTTCAACTACAAATTCACAATTCATTTCATATATATATATTTACTTTTAAAGTCAGGGCACTGACTGAATTCCTCCGACACCTCGTAGGCCCTCCAAAACACAAATTATTTGAAAATGTGCAGCCTTTGCAGGAAGGGTCTGCATTCATGCAGACGAAACACAAATTCTTTATGGACTTTAGCAGGATTTTTTACTCTTGCATCTTAATAAAGCATCTGTTTATAGCTCATTCTTTCAGTTATGAACAGTAAATCACACTGCAATGTTTTCTGGTCAAGATTCTCTTTTAGTTTATAACTTTCTTGGTGGTGAGGTCAATTTTTTATTCTGAAATGTAATACATATTTTTTTCCTACTATTTTTGCTGTCTTTTGGCAGCAGGAAAAGAGGAGGAGATCGCATGACTTGCCAGTTTTCTGCAAGCCGTCACAGAATTGAAATTTTGGTCATGTGGAAAATCTTTTAAACTAGTAAGACAGTATAAAAAATGATAGCTGAAAAATCTGGCAAATGTTTATCCTTATTCCCTAGGACCACTCCATTGGTGGCGAAGCTCAAACTCTTTGAGTGGGTTTAGATAGAGCTAAATGTGGTAGATCGTGTTTGCTCACCCTGTAAGTTGGATGCTACTGCCCTTCATCACAAAACTGTTGCTTGAATGGGTTATTTACTGTTTTCAGACCAGTGCTGTAACCTTAGCTACGGTGCTGGTCTCGTTCAGGCACCAGTAGACCTGATGGTTTTCAAAAGTTTTATTCTTCACGTTGTACAAGCACAAGTGAATAGCTACTTAGTCCCAAGTTGTTCTTGGAAAGAAGGACAGTGAGCAAATGGACTGTTTTCTCCAAAGAATTAATACAGTCTTCTTCCATTGGCCCTGTTTCTTAGAGATCCTGAGGGAGACGTATGTAGCTGCAGACTGGCTGGCCCTCTTTACAGGGTCTTTCATTGCTTGGCTGAACTGAGCCAAGAAGACAGGAGCGCTGAAGTCTCCAGGAAGGAGACCCTCCTTCCTTGAGGCCCTCTGGGATGTGCTGTTATCTTGATGAACCTCTTGGCAGGCGTCGTAAGATGTGTCAGCTGTGGAGCAGGCTCTGGTGTTCTCAGGAAACTTCCAAAAGTCAAAGCAGCGGTGTTGTTTTCAATTCTCTCTCTCTTTTTTTTTTTCTTTCTCTCAGAATGAAAGTGGAGTTCTCTGATTTTGCTCTATTCAGCAGGAAAGTTTCCTTCGAGAATCAGGATTCTTGAAGCAGGAGGATGGTCAAAAGCTGTTTTTCATCTTGTCACCTGAAACTGCCTGTTGGCGTAGATGATAGTATTTTTACTATGATAGTTGTGCACTTTCAGCTACACTGTGACAATTACCAACGTGTAGTAGTTGGAAAAGAACTCACTTATTTGGGACTGAATTGTTTTCTGTCATTTTGAGCAGCAAAAGTGCATCTAGATTTGGAAGGACGAGTTTCTTGGTGTGTCTGGCCAGTCATCAGCATTTACTCAGTCCTCTTTGTGGTATGGAAGCTGGTCATCCATGCTGCTGACCATGTAGTATCAGCTTTGCACAGAGTTTCTGAGGGGGCACACTTCTTGTGTACATAGCACTGGCAAGAATGTTGTTAAAAACTAGGGTTAAACTAGTAGCATTAACAAATATTGTTAAGATGCGCAGAGATTTGAGCTGGTAAAACATCATCTTCTTAGAAGAGTGCAAGTCTCTGGGTAAAGTCCAAGTAATTTCTTGTTATCAGGACCCTTTCTACCATATTTAGGAATATTTTAATGAAAAAGGATGCTAATTGGGGTGATGGGAGTCTGTGTCAATTCTTACAACCAAGTTTGGAACCTGCAGTAGTGTATCTAAGTAAATAACATAGTATCTGTAGAACTGGTGGTTTTCTGCTTTGATGAGAAATCTGCCTCTGCAATATTTTACAGCCTTATTCATAAAGTTAATCCCAGAGAATTACTCTTGAGAAATTCAGATTGATATAGGTGAGATAATGTTGAAATATGCTTTGAGAACCAAAAGACTGTCTTGATAGTTAGTGAGTAGCACTGGGTAGGTTGGGTACATTTGTTGGCAGTGAACTTACTGCTGAAGAGATTCTGAAATGTCATTTAGATGCTATCCCAAGAATAATATCTGCATCCCTGGACTTAGGCAGTGCATGCTTTACAGTGCTTGCCATCAAAAGTTAGAATAACAAACTTGGTCTGTTTTATGCAGAGAATTGGAAGATTTTTTTTTAACTCCATCCTCTAAAGATATTGAATGTATTTCTGAAGTTTTAAGAGGCTGTAATAAATATAGATACTGTTAAGAGTAGTCATAAATTCACAAATAATATTAAGAGGAGGTGTTTAGAAAATTATCTTTCATTTTAAAAGACCAATCCACGCTTTCTAACTTGATCCATCATTCAGTCATGTCCAGAACGCTAATGGAAGTAATGGTTTTCTCCCTAATGCACGGTAATGGATGAGGGCACTTCTGGCATTCGCTTAGTGCGCTCAGCTTGTGCTCTGTATAGCTGCTGTAATGGTTCAAGGCATCACATGAGCAGTAAGAAAGGAGAGTTTCGGACTTACTCTCTACAGTAACCTAAGCATGAAGCTTAATTACACAGTAGAATTCTCAACATGACGTGAGTCACAATAATTTTCCCCTTTTTTCATGAGTTGGAGTGATCATGCATCATTTTATGATTGAATTCTTTTAGGTTTTAAATAATATGCATGAATTAAATATCATTGGAAGATAATAAGGATGTTAAGGTACCACAACATAGAGTTTGATAGGTTAGAAAGTTACGAAGTTTGATAGATATGTTTTGACCAAGATTCCAAAGTATAGTTTATTGGGATAAAATATTTTTTGCTTTTAAAAGTGATTATATTCAAAGCCAGTGAGTTATGTGAATCTGTGAGCTCGGCCTTTCTCTGTTTAGCCTTGACTTTCAAAATTAGGGAAGATTGTTGCAGAGGAGACTTTAGACCCTGGGGAATTATGGAGAATGCTGGCTGCAGGTTAAATTACTTGTAGTTGCAAGGCAAGATGACTTTCAGGTGTTGGTCTTGCTTGTTGTGGAACTGACACTTTCTTCCCAAGTTGACCCGCTGCTTTTCTCAGCACTATTTTAAGGAGAAAGATACTGAGCTAGTGGGGAGATCGAGTAAAGCATCTTTAGGAAAAAAAAGCTATAGCCACCCTCTTTTATAGCTATTTATGAGGCATCTGAAGAAAAAGAATTTCTCACTATAGGTACCTTCGCATATTCTCAATGGAATATGAGTGCATATTCTCAATAGAAACAGGCTGACAGGACACAAATGAATGAAATCCCTCCTGTGTATATAGCCAAAAGTTAATTGTCTTTTAGAAGTATCCCTCTCAGCAAGCAAATCACAAGCCTCAAGTTCAGCTGGGCTCTTTGGAGCAGGACAGGGCTCCAGAGGTGAGGGGGGTTTGTGGCCTCTGCTTTCTCATTAATCCTTTGTCCCCTCACAGGGAGGAGCTGTCATTTTCGGTGCTTTCCCTGCTCTCTGCTCTGGTAGTGTGCTCTGTATCCTCAGTATTTGGAAGAATCAAAGCAGTTCTCCAACATGCCGAATCTGTTCAAGTTGCTAAAAATAACTTGCTGTATTTGATGTGGGGAGCTTTCTGTTTTGCTGATCTTCGTTCTTCTGAAATGCCTGTTCTACGGTGGCTTGATATGTGGGTCTCTGCAAATAGGTGCTGGTATCGTTTGATCGTATTACTTGTCTGTGATCATCCTTGTTTACAGAGTAGCAGTCATCAGTCTAACATAACTGAAATGTGCTCATCTTCCTGCTCTGTTGTAATATCCCTAGGTGAAAGGTAGTTCCGTGGACTTGGTCTAATTTGCCATCAAGGTCCAAGTTATTCTGCCCAACGTGTCTTACTGGCGTTCTCAGCATTTTATTACCTGATCTTGAGTCCCTTTGTCCTCGTACAATATAGCTTACCGAGCTGAGCAATGCCTGTTCTGGCCAAGCTGTCCATATATATATACACATATATATATACTGTGTGTGTATATATACGTGTATGTGTGTGTGTGTGTGTGTATATATATACGTATATACGTGTGTGTATATATACGTGTATATATATATATATATATATGCACACACACACACAGTCTCCTGAGGGATTGAGTTGAGGTTGCTCCCATCAGCTGGGACACTTGCTTTGTCACTGCTCAGTCACTGCTTTGCCTCAGACCAGCTGCCCCTCCTTCTGCAAGGGCTTTTCGTAAATACTGAAGGTGGGAGTGCAGTTAAGCTGAAGTTAAGTAATGGCTTTAACCTCAGTTAACAATTCGAAAGGAAATTCAGGAAACTATTTGTGTAGGGCACTGCTTGACATCATAAATAAAGGCTGTTTATATTGCTGAGCCTATCTGGATTTCAGATTTTTAGCTACACTAGCAGTGCTTTTTTAGAGGTTAGTTTCAATCTTGCTTATGTAGAATGTGCTTGGACATACTGATCTGTGCAGTTCAGAGCATGAGTGAAATGCTGAGTGGTTAATATGAAATATATTTTTATATATATATATGTTTTTCTTCAGAACAGATTAACACATGCAGGATTCTTTTGATCATTGTTTTTGACAGACAAAAAGAACAAAATGTAATTACCTTCATTCCAGTTATACATAAAGAAAAATTTATAATGCGTTGTAGTTTTCCAGGCCTACTTAAACTGCTAAGAGAGGAAGCAGGTACCAAAATTCCAAAGTGTTTTAAAATAGAAGTGTATTTGTACTTTTTTTCGGGTACCTGAGCAGTTAATTTGACATTATTTTTATTCAGCATTTTCCACTTTTATGTCTGTTAAATGGAACTTTCTAAACTTGATGATAAACTTGTTTCAGGACATAATCCTCCCTGAGAGAGGTTTACTGCTTCTGTCCTGAAATTGTCAATTGTAGCTCTACTTCGGACATAATTGGAAACCTCAGATAGCATCACAATATCAGTATCTAGGTGTTGCCTTGGTTATCGTTTTTGAATAATGCCCCAAACCAGAGGAGAAAATAGAATTTAATAGATGCTTCAATTTTTTTTCAAGTTTATGCAAACTAGAGGGAAGTGAGGGCTTAACAGAAGTTTTACAGCACAAGAAGCTGGCTTACTTAGGTACCCCACAAGCTCATCAGACTAAATGTCCTGATGGTTTATCTAACATGCTGAGCGTAATGAGTGGGTAGGGGAGCTAGTGGTGTTTGTGGTTGTTTTGTTTTGTGTTCTTCCTCTGCAGTCAGAAAGGCAGCCGGTGAAGGTTGGTGCAAGAACCCCCTCTACCTTCACCAGAACCAAAATGTTAGTAAAGGTAACTTGTAGCCACATCTCTCTGGCCTGGCTTCATAGGGTACACCCTGTCTCCCAAGCTTTCATACAGTATCTGAGCAAAATAGAAAGGATATATATTCAGGAATACTGTTTTCTTGAGATGTATGTTGTTCAAGTTCTAATTAATTTTGTTCAGACGGTTAGCTTAAAAACTCCAGGCAATGATGATAAAATGTTTGAAAGCATGGTTTCAGATTCTAGATATTTCTTTTCAAGGAGGTGATGTTCTAGAATTTCTTGAGGAATTTTGAAGATGTAGACGTGCTGGGATTTGTGTCAGAGGAGATGCCTTTTTCTCCAGAACACGTAATCCTTTGTTTTGTGGATAATAGATAATTTATAATTATGCTTTGTGGTTGAAGCACCGTTTCTGACTCATGATTTATGGAGCTGTAAATTGCTGGCCACTGAGTGGCATTGTAGGGAAGTATTACTATGTACTTGCTTATGTTATTATTTTGTATATTTTCTTAGGCGTTTATGTATAGAATGTATTAGTGGAAATTTGTTGCTTCGTTTGTGCTTGGAAAAGGAAGCCTTTTGTCGGCTGCTCCGTATGGGTGGCGAGAGCCCTTTGGGAAGCGGGAGGCCGGGCTCGGGAGCGGGCGCCTCCGTGCCACGTCGCTCCCGCTCCTTTGTGTTCCCGGGGGTGGATGAGCTTTCAGAGCGCTGCTTTCACGAGGACAGCAGCCCTGTCCTTACAGATCATTCTAGTGAAACCCAAAATGCTACTAGATACTCTGTTCCGTAAGTAGAATAAGACTTTGTGATCATGATGAGGTTGACGAGGGGTAAACATCGATATTGCTGTGACAGAATAACTTCTGATCACAGAGATGGGAGAGAAGAAACACGTCAAGTTTAACTTTGAGTATCTTTTGTCTTGTACAATTCTAAGATTTTAAGAATGAATTTCTGGTTTTCCACCTCTCTGAGGGTACTTTGGTGCTAAGACAGTTGCTGGTGACTTGCCAGCTCTGGCTGGGCGCCAGCTGGTAGGTGGGTTGAGAAAACACTGAGGGTATCCAAAACTTCCTGGCTGGGAACAGGTGCCTCACGTTACAAATGGGGAAGATTCATGGTTTTTCAGTGATAATAATTTAAGTAATTTGACTTATGTGATATCAAGCCATAATTCTGTCTGTGAAACACTGATGCAGCCTTGGAATTTTATCAAAATGCCTCTGTTGCTCCTGATCCCCGAGGGGTGAGAGGCAACAGGCACTTGCGCTCGGGCAGCGGGATCGGCCGCCTCCAGCCTTTGGTTATGCTTAAACTTTTATCTGTCCTCTGCTGAGACGGAATATAATGAAAACTCTACAAAATCCATGGTATAAATTTTGTTCTATAGCTAGTTCATTCTTTCCTTTTTTTAACGCAACTGAAAAAGTAGATTTTGATTTCTAGAGGAAACAGTGCAAAATGGAACTGGGCTTTAGACTCAGGTTTGGTAGCAACTATCCAGTGTTTGTTGGTAGCAAAAATATCCTGACTAACAATAGAGGGAGACATTGCAAACAAATGCTCTTTTTTATATGGGAATGAATTTAATTTCTGAGAATGGATGCAACTATGATAGAAATCATATATTTCCTCATGAATAATTTTCGTTAGCTGCTTAAATTAGTTTAATTTAGGAACACAGTTTGTTGCTATCTAACCTTAACCATGCATTATTTTACTTCTTGGTTTGTAAAAGACATTAGCAGTTGTTCAGTTTCTCCCTGGTGATGTGAGGAAAGGAGGGTTGTTTGCTGGCCCAAGCGAAGAGGGTCATTTACAGCTCACTACGCTCTGGGGAAATGGGACAGCGTTCATCGATCTCAGCAAGGTGGAGGCTCGTGCTTCTGTTTTCTGTTTGGGCTTTTCTAGTTTGCTTGCTGCTGGGATGTGCTGCCGTTATGGATTGGCTGTCAGTGATTGCTTGGCGGTTGCCATGTTTCTTTATAAACAAGGCTAAAAATTCTGTGTTTTTGCCAGCTGTTAGCTGTACTAGGGCTAAGCGTGATCTGGAACACTAGTAGACTGAAAGAAAAATGTGGTGGGTTGTTGTTTTGTCAATAGTTCTTGGTGCCAGATATTAGCATGCTGTCTACCCAAAGTTTTTGATATTTTTGTTCAATTTGACAGTATTTTGTAATCAAATAAGCTTTGATTCAGCACAGAGAGGAGACAATGCTTTTTTACTTTATCTGGCAGAATATATAGAATTATGGTTGATTTCCATATGCTGCTTCACTGTTTTTCTTGTACCACATAGCACAACTTGGAAAGGAACCATCATTCTAGTTGTATAAGATAGAGTTTTGGTTTTGTTTTTAATTTATTTTGTCCTTAGAAACGCTTTGAGAGCATGCAGCTGTAGAGCTTTGCTTTTGCTCACTGTAGATCTGAATTAAAGTAACCTGTCATCTCATAGGGCAGGGAAACTTACCTGTGGAAAATGGGAGCTTCAGCTTTTAGTTGAGTAACTTCAGATAACTTCTCGTGATCAGATATTTGTCTTTCTCTCTTTGCAATCTGTTGAGTGCTAGCACTGATTAATGAATCCTGCAAGAGAAGTGTTTACGAGGAGTTTTTGGTTCCCTGGGTGAAACTCTCTAAGCAGTCTCTGAGACAAGAGACTGTTGCAAGTGTTGCCTGAGACAAGACACCCTTTGCCGAGGCACATTTTGTAGCTTAAAAGGCTGAAGCAGGGATGAAGAAGAGAAGTCACCTGCTGTTCTCTCCTCGTGTCCCTCTGGGTGGAGAGGAGTGGAAGCAGCTCCTCTTCCATCTTGCCCTCCAGCACCCGCACAACCTGGCAGGTTTCTGTTCTGCTGCAGAGCAAGGTGCCCTTTCCTTCAGCACTTGTATTTATTGCTGTCCTCTGAGGACCCAGGCTGCCCGGGGAGGAGCAGTCGACAGGGCGGCCTCCTGAAGTGAAATTTCTCTTTTCCCACCTTCCCTCTTTTTCTTTGCTCTCCAATAGGGACTCTTCTGTCCCAGTCAAGAAACTGGGGAGAAAGATCCCACTAGCTTTTGTTGGTTTAGCTTTATCTTACTTATCTCTATAGCTGAGTATTCATCCAGGGTAAAGATGAGAATGGGCACATAAAGGTCAATTTTAGTGATTATTCATTAATCTTCGAGGCCTGCTTGTTGATATTGAACATGTATAAAAGAAATGCAAGACTTGTCTAACTTGTGTCTGAGGATGTGGTAACTGCTGTTCCTATTACATCTTAGTCTCAGATGAACCAAGGCTTTGAGTATTCATATCCTATTAAACTTCGCAGTTCCAAAAGGGGGGAAAAATCTCTCTTGATAGCTGGTATAATTTTTGTGATGTTCTGTGTATGTATTTATTAATGTGTGTGGGGGAAGTATGTTTAAATTTAAATTAATGATAGCAAATGAACACTTCAAAAATTAAAGGAATTGGGTAGAACAGTTTTTATATGTTAATAAGTTTAAATATAGGATTTTACTTACTGCTGTGTACTTAGCTGTATGTAGATAACTACTATAATATTTTTGTCATTTTTATCTTAAATTCCATTCTTATTTTTTAATTTGTATTTTGATTTACTTATGCTTTTTTCTTTTATTTATCAGAGAAAGCAACCAGTGAGATGAACACTGCAGAGGACTGGGGCCTCATCTTAGATATTTGTGATAAAGTTGGACAGTCACGCACAGGGTAAGTGATTATAGAGCTTTTCCTCCCAAGCAGCTTTAATTTTGTTATTTTAATCTTCCTTATGAAATCTTCCTAGATGAGGGGAATGAAAGTTTTGTTTTGTACAAATTTTTGCAACTTTTAGTCAGTTAACTTGGCGTAGAGTGTAGTTACTATCTGTACAAGGAAAGTGCCCTCATATTTTACAGTTCTCTGGCGATATTAAGTGATCTGTTAAGATTTTTCATGTTCTTCTTGCAATGGGGAGCACAAAACTGGATGCACTTTTTCATGCACTGCCCACTGGGAGCCCCTCATCCTTTCTTGTGTGGCGGTTTCAAGCAGCTGTGTCCCCAGCCTGTGCTGTGCAGTTCTGCCACGTGCGAGGTCTGGTTGCATTGGCCCTGTTGAACTCTGTGAGGCTCCGGTCAGCCGAGTGCCCCGGCGCATCTCAGAGGGAGCTGAAGGGGCTGGAGAGCAGCCAGCCCTGCCCTCCTGCTTCTTGGCTGCTCCCTCTCTTTGGTGTCGTGGGGAAACACGTGCAGGGCATGTTGAGATGGGCAGTGGACCTTGGGGGACGGCCCTGGCTGCTGCCCACCAGTTGGACCTTGGACCACAGCTCTGAGCCCAGGTGCCCAAACAACTTTCCGCTCACTTTATCGTACGTTTATTCAGCCCGAGTTTCACTGGTCTGGTGATAAGGATGGGAGACTGTGTCTACAGGCCTGTTAAAGTTACAGAGCCCTGCACTTGTCCAGACTCCGCTTTGTCACAGCAAGCAGTGAGGTTCTACCTTAATATTGACTCTTAATACTTCCCTTGTTGAGTTCCTGTTGAGCTCTCTCATAGGCCTTATGCAGGGCCTCATTTTTTGGACTTGAAAAGTCAAAGTATGATTTGAATTGACAAATAATACAATTTAAAGACTTTAAACATTTCAATATATTTAGTGTTATTTTAGAATGTGGAAATAATGCATGCATCTTCTCCAAGCAGTCTGTGTGACAGTGCACTTTTAAGAAACAGCTTCAAAGAGAGAGGCCTATTGTTACTGTCTAGTGAAAGACTCCTCTAAGGAGGACATGGATTGTTTTTAAGGCTGCAGGAAACAATATGGGATTCCGGGTAACAAATTCTCACCTGGAATTTTTGTTCCAAAGGGCAGATCAACAAATAAGCTTATTCCTTGAGATTAGAGATCATCTCCAGAGGAGTATTTCTGAATAGCATGGCGTATTGAGATGCTTTGTGTAAAGTTCTTATTAAGATAAAATGGATAAGTTGTTAATATTTCACAGCAGTCTCTGTATTTAAAACAAACAAACAAGCAAAATGTATATCTGCTCCTTTATCTGTTAATACTGAAACATAGGCAGGATTTAGCCTAACAGTAATTTATCCTGAACAGTACTCAAATGTATCTAGTTACAGAGGGATTGCCCCTGGGGAGTACAAGTGGAACCAAAAATCTCTGGCAGTTTAACTAAACTTCTCAGGATAGGTGGGATTTTTAGTTAGATTTGTCTTGTATAAAAGCATGTGTATGTTTCCTCCCCACCTTTCCATTACTTTAACCTTTGTATTCCTTACTGTGCGTGCAGTAGCAGGCTACCTGCTGACTCCTCGTTTAAAATAGTATTGTTAAGACTTACTGATGTGTTTTTTTTTGTTGATGCTGTTGTTCTTTGTTTTTTTTTTTTATTTTTTTAAATTATCTTTGTTATGTCAGATTCTACAGGAAGGTAAAACAAACACAAATTTCCCATAAGAATTTTAACACTTTAACTCCCCTGCAATACAAATTCCTGCAGCAGGGATCCTGCTGTTCTGTACTGGGATGTGCTTTAATCTTTTCACCAATTCTGATCCGATGGAAGCTGTGCCTTTTTTTTTTGTTGTTCTTGGCACAAGTTTAGGTTATATAATCTCTGATCTCTCTGATCTATGGATTTGCTTTTGTACCAGTCTAAATTCTGGTGTATGCCTGTGGCATTTTGAATGGAGGTAGTTGTATGTCTAAAGCCACAGGATTATTTTCTTTATTGCAACAGAGAAAATGCAATTTATTGCTGCATAGTGTTGATATGGTGCCTTGTCTCATCTTGGTCTGCCAGCACCTCATGTGGATCCAGGGAATTGTCAGAAGACTGTTTAGCTACAAAGAGGGTTTTATGTTTTTTCATAAGATTTTTTTTCCCTAATACTGACATACTTTGGCAATATAGACTCACTAATTGCTACATATTTAATTGTTCTTTCATTAATACTATCAGCAGAACCAGAATTCCAGTATCAGAATTCCACTGAATCTATTTATTTGACTGCTTTACAATGATCTGAGATTTGTTTAACTGTGAGACTGTTTTTTTTAATCTCTGAGTTCTCATAAGTAATATGTCTGTGCAGATGCATAGGCTAACTGAGCCTTTTTTGCATGCCATTTTGGGGAAACATAGGTAATATTTGAAAGGAAGTCAGCCTTTTCAACTTGAACTTGATTTAAACAGAATATGAAGTTTTACTATTAAAAGTGATATCCTTCTCTCACGCATCATTTTTCCAAATTTACTTGCTTCCAAAGCTCTGATAACCTTTGACTATCTGATAACTCCTGATGATCTGACTATGAGAAAGGTGTAGACACTGCACAGTGCCTTAAGTGAAGCTCTTTATACAGCTGGGTCTGTAGTTCATGAGCTCTTAGTGAGAAGACCTTAAGAAACATAAAAGCATCATTCACTTTTGTCTTTTATCAGTGCCTGTAATTTGCCTGGTCATACAAGAGTCTCAGTCTTCTGGACTACCTTTGTTTTGTTTCTTTGTTTTTCCCAATTAAAGTTGCTCAATATAAGTAGTGTTTTACGTGGTTTTAGTTATGTGTATTTAACAGACCAACCGTTAGTCTCTGACTAGTTGTTTCTAACAGTAGGAAGGGAAATTGAGTCACCTGTGTAGTCTATATCCCCATAATCGTTTATCTCTAATAATAAAATACGTTTCCAAAATTGCAAAATGTTGTGTGCAAAGTAGTATTTTCGATTCCAGTTACTGTTCACTTAATTACTTATCAATCAAATGCATTGTTTTTAGTTTGTAAAACACAAACTGAAATTTATGTTTCTGGATATGGGACTGTAAAATACTGTTGCTTCTATCTTGCCTTGACCTGTTTTCTCCCTACTGATTTGTGTTCCTGATCACTGTGTTGCCCCTGAAACTCGAATTATAAAACTGCTGGAACAAAACTGTGGCCTGGTATCTGTGTAGTGTGTTCTGGGAAACTGTTTAATAAATTTCTTGAATAGATAGAGTTGTGCTCACGTGGAGTGCATGCCTTTTAATTCCTGAATGCTGCTTCTCATAATCTATAGACTAAATAGTATAATGAGTTAATTTGAAGTAAAAATAGCATTTTAGTGGTGTCCAGAATATGGTTTCATGATTTATGTGGCTAAGTATCGATCAGCCTGATGCTTGATATAGATGTAATAAAAAGATTTATTTTTAAATGTTTGAACATGTTAAAACATCTACTAGATGCAGCCTCTGAGTGTTAAAATGTATATTTGTCATATTTGTCCATTAATTTGGAGCCTCTGTGAATTTACTGAGTTATTTTAACTTTAGAAATTTGTGTCTAACACACACAGAAGATCCCTTGGTTTTGATGCTTTTATATTACTTGATATTCTTTTAAATAAGATTTCAAATTTTACTTTGTTTAATTAACCTTAATAGAAAAAGGTTAAATTAATGGTTCTGTTCCTGGACTGTTGCTTTTTCACTCTGCCCCTTACCTTTATAAATACTGGCTTAACATTAATGATCATACTCTTTTTGTGCTTGCCCTCTTAAGACATTAATAGGCTTACTCACTAGTTAATGGTTAATAAGCAATTATTCTTATAAGGTTTATCATATGAAGAGTCTTAGTGAAGAGATAATGGTCTTATAACCTTCATATCTGTTTTGGACTGTTAATGAATACAAAGTTGGATTTATCTATTGATCAGCGTAAGTGAAATAATCAGTTATATGAAGATATACCCTGAGTAATATGTAGTCTTGCTATGTGGCAGCATTTTCTATAATTAGTACTACTAAATAGAGGTGCACATTTCTGTAAAACATAGACACTGCCAAATATAGTATAGCCAAGCAGTGGTGTAATGTATACCTAAGTTTCATGTTAGTTCTTGGATATCAGTGCAATAGAAAACTCATTTTGTGTGTTTGTGGAGGAGGAGAGTTATTGTAAAGACTCCAGAAATATGGAAATCTGTTAGCTTAAATTCACATTTCTTTTTTGCATCTCTTACCATTTTTTCCTGCCCTGGATGCAGAGAAATGTTACATTTTGAGAGTAGATAATTTAGATGTGTGTAACGAAAGTTAAATGCAAGGAGACAAATTTGATTTGGCAAAAATAAAGTATTTTCTTAAAAACTAGATGAGTTTAAAAACTGTGAGTTCTGGTATATTATATAAATATATTAAAATACAATATTTATGAAGATTTTTCTGGTATGAATCTTTTTCTAAAGAATAAGAATGAAGGTTCTAATAAAGGTTTGACAAGAGAGAATTATCAAAAATAAATGTAGTTTCCCGAGATCTTTGAGTAATGAAGAAAATTGTCAATTATATGCATAAAAGTAATGATAACCATTAATACTGTAGTTTTTTTTAATTGCAACCTTATATAGAAGCCATTTAATAATATGCTGACTTTATTTAGGAGAGCTTACTGTTTGCTATTAGCTTTTTCATGCATTTAAATCTGTGTGATAGGATGTGTTCTTTTCATCATTTTCCAATTTGTGTTTGTCTTGTGTTTCTCAGGCCCAAGGACTGTCTCCGTTCTATTATGAAAAGAGTGAACCATAAAGATCCCCATGTTGCTATGCAGGCATTAACAGTAGGTGACTTTTAAATTCCTTTTCCTTTCTAAAAAGCTGCACTGCAAAGAGCTTCCCTGACTTCTGCTCCCTTTATCTTTAGCTCCTAGGAGCCTGTGTGTCAAACTGTGGCAAAATCTTTCATTTAGAAGTCTGTTCCAGAGATTTTGCCAGTGAAGTAAGCAACGTGTTGAATAAGGTAATGTGTTGCATTGATTCATACCATACTCCTCAGAGTTGGAGTGGCCTGGGAGACTGAAACCTCTGGGATATGAGGGGATACGAGTTACTGGATAAAAAAGTCCTTATGGCCACTTCAGACTATAGTTATTTACATTTTTTGTTTGCTGCGGGGAAGAGTATGTATAGATTAATTTCAACATTAAGTAAAAACTATTAAACGCTAAATGCTAATATGTAATAAAATGTAGATAATACATGGAACTGTTTTGCTCTGTTTTGAATGATGTGCATATTCTCATGTGAAAGTAAGGGACTAAGAACAGACTGAGGAGTTATATAACTGGTTTCTCCTTTCCTCCAGGGTCATCCAAAAGTCTGTGAAAAGCTGAAAGCTCTCATGGTGGAATGGACAGATGAATTCAAGAATGACCCACAGCTTAGTTTAATATCTGCTATGATCAAAAATCTTAAGGAGCAAGGAGTTACTTTTCCAGCTATTGGGTCACAGGTATAACAAAGTTTGTGGTTGTTGTTCACAGCCACATATAAAATGAATCACAAATTCATTTTATCCACAGTTTATTTTAGTTTAATTCTGCAATGCATTTAGGAAAAAAAAGAAATCTCCATCTTAAAAGTGTTCCTTTGAAAGATGAAATATTCTGGTTTACTTTTGATTTTTATGTCCTAGATGAATGTGTTACATGGATGTAACAGTTTTTTCTTTAAATACACTTTAACATCTTTTTGCTTTTGACTAGGCTGCTGAACAGGCAAAAGCAAGTCCGGCCCTAGTTGCTAAAGATCCTGGCACAGTAGCTAACAAAAAGGAAGAGGAGGATTTAGCTAAAGGTGAGTGCATTTACTTGCCGACCTAATCAATTTAATGATAAATATTATCATTATTATCATTATGCTTTAACTCCTCCTTTGCTGTGAATAGCATACATTTCAGGTGTAGTTATGATTGCCATTCCCTTCCTTCCATTCAATTCTTGGAGAGTTAGAAATCAAAATTATTCTATAGGTAAGACAGAGTTGAATAATGCTTGATTGCTTCTTTTTCTTGATCTTACCAAATGACACTGTAAGAGTATGATAAATTTCATTTTAAGAACTTACTGCATTATGGGAATGTTTGCAAGTTCTGCATTTGCATTTTTCCTTCTTCCTGAAACCATTGAAATGCACTTGTTTGGAGCTCAAACATTCAATGGAAGCAGAAAGTACTTGTAGCCTAAGTGGTATGCAAAATTCTTTACACTCTTTTAGACACGCTTTGAATTTTATTTCTTTGAATAAGATTTTCTTTATATGTAAGAACTTTAAGCCTTTGGTTGCTGTAAGCCTAGTGGCTGTTAAACATCTCATGGTGGCCCCATAAAACAGATGTAAAACATAATGTTACTTTTGAGTCACTGTTGTACCAAAGCATATGTCATTTACTAATCCTGTGCCAGATAGGTGCAAAGAATTACTTTCAAATTGGTTTGATCCTGAGGTCTAGTTAGTTACTGCTTTTTGGGGGTCAAACTTTTCAGCAACAAAAGGCAGACACGTTAGTCCCTGTATGCAGTGTAAGACTTGAGCTTAGAGCTGTAACAAGCTTTGTTGACTTGAGCGCGTGTAACTAATCAGCCTGGCAAGGTGTAAATAAATTCTCCACAATATGGATAAAGATTTTGCTTGAAGAATGTCTGCAATTCATAGATTGATTAAGATCGGAAGGGACCTCTAGAGATCATCCAGTCCAGCCTACTCCAGCAGGGACACCCAGAGCACGGGGCACAGGGCGGCATCCAGGCGGGTTTGGAAGATCTCCAGAGGAGGAGATCTCCAGAGGAGGAGACTCCTCCAGAGGAGGAGACTCCACAGCCTCCCTGGGCAGCCTGTGCCAGGGCTCTGTCACCCGCACTGTCAAGAAATGTTTCCTTAAGTTCCTGTTTCTCATCTTTGATAGATAAATTCTTCAGAATGCTATTACATAATAAAACTTTGATTTATTTAAATTACCATTAGCCCATCCGTATATGTTATTAATAGCTCTCTCAACAGTAGAGTCTCCAAAGTCTGGCTTCCTATGGATGCAAGTTTCAAGGTTGAAATTTCTGAGTGGGTTCTTCATTGTTTTCTTTTGAAAAAGGGCCCTTTCAAGTAAACACGGCCATTTATTTCACACACTCAGAGGAGCTTAATTGATCCGTTTAATTATTTCTTCCCCTCTCTCAAATACAATAGAACAGAAACAAGAGGCACATTTTTTCAGGGAGGGATAGGAGGAAAAAAAAGTCAACAAATAGAAAAACAAAAGTATTTAACTCTTCTTTAGGAGTCTGGGCTAAAAACTCCAAATCTGGTAGAGAAATTCTGTGAAACAGTTTTAATGCTTCATGATTTCAAGCAGTCTAATACTAGTAAGATTTTAAATATTATGTGTCGGTCTAAGACAATAATAAATAAATACATAAATAACACAAAGTTTTAACCTTTATATTCACAGTTTATTCAAAGGACAAAAACCTCTGTGATTTCAATGAATTGTCTCATTTTTTTCTTTAAGAACTATTCAGTCATCCAAATCCTGTCCCTGTTGAAAACCACAGTAGATATTTTGTTCACATCAGTGGGGCCTTAATAGTTTAAAAATCTTTTGTTTTGCAAAGTCATTTATAAGTTAAAAGAAGAAAATGGTTATGAAGCAACAAAAATGGAATTTTACTGGAATTTTCTATAGAATTAAATTTTGAAATACTTCAAAACACATTTAGAGTTTTAATGTGGATAAATTTTCTTTTGTAGCTATTGAACTGTCACTAAAAGAACAAAGGCAACAGCAGGCATCGCTTTCCACTTTGTATCCGAGCACCTCAAGCCTTTTAACAAATCACAAACATGAGGGCCGAAAGGTTCGTGCTATCTATGATTTCGAGGCTGCTGAAGACAATGAATTAACCTTTAAAGCTGGAGAACTTATAACTATACTTGATGACAGGTAACTTGTATAGGTTGCATACTAGAAACATATCTTTAGGCTTGCATTGTGTGCTCCAAGTTCTAGGATGCTAAACCATCAACACTTGCTTTTTATTTCATGTGGGATTTTCACACTCATGCTCTGGTGTTCCTATTATGCTTTCCAAGGGTGGGTTTTCAGGCTCTAGCCAAATTCTTTAACTCATAACCTAGTAGACATTTTAAAGTAGGGAAGTAAAAAGATTTCTGAATTCTCTAGTCTCCCCTAACAGTTTTGTGTATAAGCTATGTTAGTGTTTCATGCTTTCCAGGTTCACAGATTACAGCTCTGTAATTGCAGTCTGCTTTGCTTAGATGTGATGGGTGTTGATGGATGCCAATAACTACTGTCAGGAACAAGTCTGGTTTTAGTTTCTGAAATATATTCGAAAATGAGTTTTTCTCCCGTGTCTCTCTTGGCAAAAATCCTCTAAATTGTACAATCATAGTCAGAAATAAGTGTTCTTTCCAGAATGGCAGACTTGTTTTGCCAACTCAACATATGCAACATCAGTAAAAGCATTTTGTAAAAACTAAGTGTACACTTGAACTTTGTATCCTTAGTGCTTCAAGATCTCCTTAGCCAAACTCAGTTCTGACTCGGGCCATACTTAAGGCTTCCTGTCTGCTTCCTCATGAATTTATTTGATACGATCTTGCAGTGTGCATTCAAATCCAGTTGTTCCAGAACAACGTAAGACTGCAGGATGAGAAGCTGGACTCATACATTTGTAATCCCCTGATTTCTAGGAATACCACAGTGGGATAGATGTGGGACTCTTTCAGTCCAGCACACTCTTTCTGCAGGCTGATTCAAAGAAGATGCAGAAACCTTCCTATAGTCAACCTCAGAATGATCTTCTCTGTGGGGAGAAAGGAAAATATCTCATACAGTGTCACTGTTAGGAAAAAGTGTCCTGCTTGTGTGAGTGTTAAAATGTGTATATATTTTTGTTTTAATTTTTAGTGATCCAAATTGGTGGAAAGGTGAAACTCATCAGGGTATAGGATTGTTTCCATCTAATTTTGTAACAGCTGATCTCTCTGCTGAGCCAGAAATGAGTGAGTAGCATTGTTTTTATATGCTGGGCTTTGCCATGATTCAAAGGATATTTCTGTAGTGATACAGATCTTTTTCCCCTATTTTTTGTACTTAATCTGGTACAAGCTGCAAGTTAATCTGATAACTCAAAAAGTGCCCTTGCTATGTGCTCAAAAACAGTCATCTATGTTAGATCGAGACTACCCATGCTGTCATTTGATGAAAAACATGTTTTGCTCTTTACTGCAGGCTGCCTTCTTTTTCAGTAGCTTCCTTGAAACTCATTGGACAGCCATTGACAGCCACATAAGTTCTGCAGGCAACAGCATTGTTTTCTTTCTAGATTCTCTCTTCACCTTGCTCTTGGTTTTGTTTTGGATTGTAAACCATTTTTTTCCGCTGTGTGCATTGGCCCATTTTTTTTGCTTCACTAGAAGCCTTTTTTGTGGGTACTATCCTTAAAATTTTCAGCAATCCTTATGTTCTGTTGTCATAAGCAGCGTTTTTAATGCAATCTAGGGACTTGTTTATGGAAATTACATGAGTCCATAGAGATTTTATTTTCTTCAAATTTCAATAAAATACTAATTTCATATTAATTGTTTTGTAAATCCTTTTATATTACAGTGAAAACTGAGAAGAAAACGGTGCAGTTCAGTGATGAAGTTCAAGTGGAGACAATAGAACCTGAGCCTGAACCAGTTTATATTGATGAAGTAAGTATGATGCTCATGTTCCTCAGCTGGTATGTTTGAGTAAATGTTATTTAACGTTTCCAGCTTGTACCTCAAAAGTATTTTGAATTATCAAGTGAACACAAGAAAA
Organism: Rhynchotus rufescens; assembly: GCA_032273925.1. Classification (NCBI taxonomy): domain Eukaryota; kingdom Metazoa; phylum Chordata; class Aves; order Tinamiformes; family Tinamidae; genus Rhynchotus; species Rhynchotus rufescens. Next base: position 19,494 of record JAVCKT010034536.1, read on the forward strand.
GAAGGATTAGGAAAAGTAGATATGAAATATTTTTAATATATCTACTGCCTTGTTTGCTTGTATGTTGTGACAGTCTTAGAAATTTTTAACGCTGAATTTGGAAGCTACATTCAATTTAGGGCGCTACTCCTGAATTAAACAGCTGTGCCTCTCCTGACTAAACGGAGATTGTCAAGTGATACATTGTTTTCAAGTTTGCTTTAAATGTGTCAAGAAAACTTAGAATGGCACATCTTGAGGCCGTCACATATTTCCATATTTCTTTTTCCTTTATATTCTGTACATTTGTGCTAATCCCACTAGGTGGTAGTATTGCATATATAATAAACAGAATGAAATATGGTCAGAAAATAGTGTTTCAAAGAACTTGTAGAATTAAAAAAGCTGCATTGCACATTCTACTCATTGCTAGTAATTGCTTTTATCATTGGGCTGCTTCTACCATCTTCTTGTAAAAGAACATATGTGATTTGTATTTACTTGAAAGAATGTTGGGTAGTTTCTAGATCCTGAGAGATCTAAGTGGAGTTATAAAAACTGCTTTAATTTACTATTCTGAAAGTATTTATTCTTCATCCCCACCACATACATGCACGTCAATTTCAACGTTTGTTTTTTAGGATAAAATGGACCAACTCTTGCAGATGTTGCAAAGTGCAGATCCATCTGATGACCAGCCAGACCTCCCAGAATTGCTTCATCTTGAGGGTAAGATCATCTCATGCTTCTTGTTGTTTTCCTTTTCAGCAGTTACCAACACCAAACCAAATCTGAACTAGACTGAAACTAGTTCATCTCCTTGCAGGGACCACAATCTTATCTGAGGAAAGGGCCTGAACTTTAATTGTCACTTTACTTCCTGTTTTCCACTTCCCTAGAGACCAAAATGCAGAATGTTACAAGTAAAACTCTCCCTCTCTTGAGGAATTCTAGCAATGTCTTTTCTTCTCAGCATCCAGGACTACTTAATCTTGCATTCACCTTTTTTTT
>JAVCKT010034536.1:36460-59659 GCA_032273925.1 Rhynchotus rufescens
CCAAGAGTTTTAAAAAGTTTTAAAAAATCCACAATTTAAAAGTAAATCCCCACTATTGGGACTACTCTCGTTGACAAATCCGGTCTTCATCTTTGAAATAAAACTGCTCAAAAAAAATCTATTATGAAAGAATTCTATAGAAAAGAACCAAAATCTCACCATTTGCTTTCCTGCTCACTCTCATTTTATTCGTGAGGAGACTAGTTATTCCGATTGTACAGCAAATAAAATCAAGTATTTGAAAGTAAGTGCTTTCTGTGGAAGTCATTATGTTTTAAAGTTTTGTGCACTGCTGAAGACAATATTCTGACAGAAGTGTCACGTTGTCTAATTAGCTTTCCCTAGCGAGAAGTGGAATTTGTAATAGACACTGTAAGAGCTTCCACTTAAGTATAAAGCAGTATGCGTCTGTATTTTTGTCATGGTATCTTTTATTAATCTGTTCCTTCCGTATGCTTTTCTATTATTATTTTGTCTCACTTCAAACATTTTTTAAAATAATGCTTAAATTGAGGAAAGACCTAATTTTGTGACTGTAAATCTATTTTAGCTGAAGTCAGCAATGGTGTCTAAGTGCAGAGGCACTCTAATAAGGCTTGGGAGTGCCTTTCCTGATCTACAAAATGCTATATTTAACAAGACTTTTTTTCACCAGAGCTTTTCTTCATAGGCAGTAGATAAAAAAAAAAGTGAACACTTCCCCTTTACTATTCAGATCAGACTTCTTTTTTCAAATAAATCGGTAAATTTACTGCGTCCATAAATATGATGCTCTTGATCTTTTCTTTCATGTCCAATTCTCAGCTCTTCTGTATGCTGTTCTATTCTCCTTTCATTTTTATCTAAACATCTTTCGTGGTCCCACATCCCAGTGAGTCTCTCAGTTCCTAGCCATGTCTGTGTTCCCGGCTCCTCTCAGGATTCGGGAATGGGGTGTCCACTACTGAGCACTGGCTCCCCCATCCTTCCGTGCTGTGCTGGGAATCTCGCCGTCATTCCTGCAGTCTGTCATCGCCTGCTTTCTTCCTGACCCTTTTCCTTACCAACATTTATTTTAAAAAACACATCAAAGCAGTAGCGGGAATGTTGTGAACAGCTCTCCCGCTCTGTCCTCCGTGTTCACAGGGGCCTTGTCCTCCATCTGCCTTGTTGAAGCAGATTTATCTTGTGCTGAATCTGACCGTGTCTGATTGATATTGCAATAAAATACTTGAGTTTGGCTATTACCAGTATTTAGCGATAGCCCTTGAGCTGTTGGAATTTAGCTGTGGCAATGGCAACTACAAAATTTAGCCTTCTGTTGCCCTCTGGTCTCTTCTATATAATGCAGGTGCTGACTGAATTCTGATTATAGTTTTCTATACGATATATAGAATACATATATATAGTGTGTGTATATACATATATGTATACTACATATAGTATATATATATGTATATATAGGAACTTCTTCCTGTTTTTCTAGAAGATGTGCAAGTAGAGACTTAACTAAGTAGGTAGCTCTCCTCTCCCCCTCCCTCCCTCTTTTTCCTCCCTCTCTTTCCTCCCTTCCTCCCTGCCTCCCTCTCTCCCTTCCAAAGCTGCACTCCCAAATACCTGTGCTTGCAGGGACCTCCATGCCTGGGCCTCTGTCCCGCGGGAGGGTCACGGCAGAGGCGGGATCCCACAACACGTTATCTTTAGGGAGCACTGCGGCAGGAACACGGAAACCCGGCATGTCCTAGATGCTGCACAGCAGATTCCTGCAGGTTTCATTTGCTGTAATCCCTCCCAACAGCCAAAGGGTGAGGGCTACTGTTGCAACAGGGCTGCTTCCACAGGCAGCAGCACGGGAAAGCAATAGTTTGGGCCTCTCACATAAATAATTTTATTCTTTGAAGGTTCCACTGCCATTTTAAGGCATATGATACCCCGGTTCATCACCACCAGCTGGGTTTTTATCAGCAGCTCGGCGGCCTGTTCCAAAGCAGTAAATCCCGTTGGCTTTAGGACTGCTCTTATCAACAGGCTCTACAAGAAATCCCTTTCATGATTCTCTCCTAAGCCCTGGGGTCCTGCAGGTCTGTGGTGGCGCTGTCTGCACCTTCGTGGAATATTTAAGCCTATCTTGTGCACAGCGTTTACCAGAATATCAAGCTCAACCATTTTTCTAATTTCAGCTGCAGCCTGAAGTTTAAAATTACCACTGAAAAATGGCCTTAGTCACTGAGGCATCATTCCTCAAACGCAGAGTTTGGCACTCATTTGAGAATGTAAAGGATAGTATTTATCTTCAGCAGGACGCTGCTGCATTCAGGTATTCACAATGATGATGTCCCTCCACTATGTATTTTGCATGAGCAGCAAGTTCAACTTCACTAATTCCTTGATGTTTCACTGGTGGTGCTTCCTAATGCAAAGCTATAAAGGTTGTTGTGCCATAAGGTAAACCTTGATTGCATGTTTAGCCTGTCATAATAACCAAGTGATCCTCACTTTGGATGTCTAAGCCAAAGCAGACTAGTTATCCAGAGCTTCTCTAGGGGAACTTGGGCAATTTAGTGCTAATTAAGCATTAGCAATCTCTACACGTTTGATTTCTGGTTTGCAGAGCAAGGCCAGTGTTCACCACTGGAATGCACTGCGAACTGTGAAAGGAAGGGACAGCTGTTGGAGACACCTGTGACAGAGCCAGTAGTCACAGATATCAGCCCTCTTGGGTCACCTTGTACTGTGGGACAGCAGAAGCGAGCGACAGGTGACACGGGTTCGTGCTCTACTATGTTCTTACACCCTCACTGCCAGACTGGTCAAGCATTGGTTTGACTGGAACTGGGATACGACATACGGGTTGGGTCTCACAGTCTTGAGAATGGTGGAGAAAATAAAAGAAAAAACAAGCTTGCGTCTGAGGTGGATGATTCAGCCAGGAGAGGCAAAGAAGGAAGAAATTTTCAAACAAAAAGAGGAATCTTTCATAATACAACTTTGCTCCCACTCACATGCATGCTTTAGCAAATGGGGGTTAATCCGAGTAAACCTGCAATTGTCTGTAAATCAAACAGTATTTTAAGACGGCAAACAAATTCAACTATTTTCCACAAAAATATCTTAGAAAAGGTATAAAGTAAATCAGGGCACCAAGCAAAATCAGAATGAAGACACATTCTGCAATTCTGCAATGTTAAGAGACTTTCAAAAGCCTCTTGCTCTGGGTGCAGTAGTTAAATACCTAGGAGAATTACTAAAACAAACAGAACTTAATGATATATTGGCAAATCTTTTTGGACAGTATCCTGACTTGGCACGCAATATCCTAAGCACTCCAGGGTACTTTTTTGGTTGCTTACATTTTCACTGACTAGTTTGTAGGAAAAAAATGGGGTTTATGATTTGTGAAATTGTTTAACTTTCTTCTGCCTCTACCTTTGCTGTTGTCCCGTTCACTCTCAGCTTTAAGAGCACAAAGGAAGCACGGGATGTATATATGGAGCGTGGTTTACTGTATCCTGCTTTGCTGCCTGTGTGACCTTTGCTGATTTGGTTTCCTGTAAAAACTCTGATACACCAGCTCACTTCTGGTCATAGATAACAGGCAGGAAGAGCTGCCAGCACTCCTAAAAAGAATAGTCCATATAAATCCTCCCTGCAGCACGGAGCTGAAGTGGGTATTTTTGTTTCGAGAAAGGGAAATGGCATGTTTTGCTACGGTAAAAGGAAGCTATCCTTAAAAAATATCAATATTCCAAGTTGTTCATGACTTCGAGCTCATTGCTCAACAGAATGCCAGGACAAGATGATAACAACGGTATGAAATAAGAGAGAATGAGGGAGCTGTATCGTCGCTTTCTTGCATGGCAGGCTGCCATAATCGGTTTGCCTGAGCAGTTACACATTGTACTGGTTAAAAAATAACAAATGTCATCGCTGCACATTCAGGAACAGCGCAGGAAGGTTTCCTGTACTGCACTGAATGCTGCAGGTGTTTAATTGCTGGAGCTCTTCATGGAGATACCCAACCTGGGTGAATGTGCACGTAGCAAAGCCAACTATTAGACAATTAAAAATCAGCAGTCCTCCTGTTGCTTGAAATGATAGACTGGAAGTGCTGCAAAATCTTAGAGGCTTCTTTTTAAATATCTCCTGTGAAATGGCAGAGATGGCAAATTACATAACAGATATTGGTACTGGAAAAGAAACCCATCTTCCACAAAGGAAAAAAGCTGTTCTATCCCTGAAACTCTACTTGAATTTTTCTGATTAACTCCCATTTAATCAGTTTTGAGACTTAAACTTGAATCAATCTAACAGCTAGATTTCACATTTGCAAGGTGCTGAAATAAGGCACCAGACTGATCCAGACATGACTGTGGATGGTCTCCAAGTGCCAAGGCATTAAGAAAGGTAAATAATCCCCAGTCTTTCATGGTTGCTCTCCAAGTGGAGGAATTCAGCTTTCCTGGACACTTTTCCCCATGGGTCTTTTATTATTATTATTCCATTTTACATAAGAAATGGCTTGCTCACCTATGAAAATACTTACATGATTTGAAATACAGGTTATGCATAAGCATCCTGCATCTATACAAAAAAGAGGCATGAAGGCTCCCCTAGTACTAGGACATTTGCTTTTTTCTACTATTTTGTAGGGCAGAAAAGGAAGGGGGACAGCGTGTGAGAGGCCGTGCAGCCCTGCGGTGTCACTAATGTCCAAACGAGTGGAGGCTGACGCACATGGATGGTGCAGAAAAAGGCTACTCTGGTCACAGAAAATAGTGATGTCCTTTGTGAGTTATTCCATGCAACAAGGCATTTTTCACTTGGTGCCCGGGCTGTGTGCTGTTGCCTGGCATTTTGATTTTTATGTGGTTTTTGGAATGGTCATGGTCCTACAAATATTACCCAACATACACAGATCACTACATCAGCATGTCTTAAACTGGTGAGCTAAGGCAAAGAGCGTGTCTTGCACAAAGAACACCCAGAAAAAAAAACGGTAGTTAAGATTAAATTACAGTTCTGGATTCTAGTGCTGTTTTCACATCATGAGAGTGCTGTTTTCCAGGTTTTAAATCCTTTGGCGTAGGTCCCAGGAATCTGGACTACTTCCCTTTCAGATTTTATAAAGCCAATATTCATAAATATTCTCAAGGAAATGCCTGTTGAGCCTGTTACACAGCGGTACAAGGCATTCATCTGGGGAAAAAAAAATGTATTAAATGTTGAGAGTAAAGTTCTACTAATGAGAAACCAGCTGGACAAGTGACAAAGAGATTGGCTGTTTTCCTTAAGTATACAACAGGTACAGCTTGGCTTTCACATAGTGTGAGTTTTTCTGCCTCCTCCCAGCACTTACCAAGAGAAATAAAAAGCAAGATTCAGACTTTATGCTGCTTAAAGCCAGGGCATTTCTGCTGCAAATGTTACACAGCAATGAGCTCAAGTGAAGGATGCTCCTGACTGACTCCACTATTTCATTTCACACGGGTTCACTGGCTTCAGACAGCAGGTTCTTTGGGGCCATGTAGTGCTGTTTAACTTCTTCCTACCTTTCTGAATAGTTTTGAGGCTGCTGCCAAACTTCTCAGAATTGAAAGCTAGGATGTCAAATTTCCCCAGAAATTTTGATTTACAGACTCAGACTCTCACTCCTCACATGTCATCAAAACTTTGTAAGAGGAGCAGAGCAGCCTTAACTTCCGTCTTCAGTTCTTTCCTCCTAAAGACCTCAGGCAAGAGATATCAAGTGAGGGGGATAAGGAACATATCCCTTGGAGTGATACTGTCCTGGTCCTCAGCTATGGATGAGTAGATGGAGGAAGAGGCTCATTGCTCCAGCTCTACTTCTCCAGCAGATTCAGCCCCACTAGATCTAGTTGTGAGGCTCTGTCTCAGGCAGGACCTAAGATAGGAGCTAAGTCTGGATGGCTTAAGACAGGTTTCCTGAGGACTGGCTCTGCTCCTGGGCGATGCTGTGGCTCCAGGACGTCCTGCCCAGGGTCCAAAACCATCCAAGGAGGCATCTGATGCCTTCTACTCACACGGTCGGGCACAATGTGCTCTGAGGTGCGCAGTGAATCTGCCTTGCAAGCCACCCCTGAAAACTGCTTTCCAAACAAACCTGTCTGAGTGGGTTTGAATTAATGAACAGGTTCAGATTAGTCAAAACTACTTTATTTTTTTTCCATCATCAAACAATGTCAGAGAAAAACACAGAACAACACAAGCTTGGTTAAGCTGAGGACTGACAAACCTGATGTATTTAAGAGCTGAACACGGGGTAAATTGTAGTGGGGTACAGTGCCATCTCGTGGACCTGGTGCCAGCCGAAAAGGAACTAAATGGGAGAGACAGTTGTCTTCTGGGGCATATACAGCTAGTTGAGACAGAAATTTCATCTAGTTATGGAAAGAATGTCACGCAAAAAAAATCCTGATGCTCAAATTTAGAATGAAATTTGTCAATTTTCTGCTTTGTTTTTGTTTTTTAACCTATCACACTGAAAATGCATTATCTAGTCAGTGATGGTGTTTAGCTTTCATATGATTTCACACTACTTCAGTTTTACTGAGTTGCTTTTCTGATGAAAAAATATTTTTAAATTCTGTAGAATTGTTTAAAAAATGCTGACCAGCACAAAGCTGGAGGAATTCTTTAAGTAACCCAGGAAATCTGCACGTCAAATCATAGATGTAGCTGCAAATTCCTAGTGTCTTTACTGATATGAGGAATATTTTCTTCCAAAAATCTAATAGCCTGCAAATGAAGCCTGTACACTTCATAAAATGGATGTTAGCACTTCATAAATTTGAGGGCAGAATGTATTTAAACTGCTGTAACAAAAATCTGAATAATACTGATGATGTCAAATCCTTTTTAGTTGTTGTTGTTTTGTTTGAAGGGTTTTTTTTATTTAGTTGTTGCTTATTTGAATAATTCTTGGGGAAAGTGAAATAAAATCTGTTTTGTTTCCTGTCCCAAAAGTCATCTGCCAAATGTGTGCTACTGTAGCCATCATGAATACTAGATTACTGTCAGAAAGTCTTATTTATAAAAAAGAAAATTGCAATTTTTTTTGTTCAACTACTACAAAACAGAACAGTTACCAAAAAAATGGTGAAATCATGGTAAAAAATAGTAAAAATTTTTCAAATATCCTCTGCATACTTACAGGAGCACCTCAGTCGTGACACAAGATCAAATCTGCAGTTAATGTGTGGACTGCGACGTTGTCCAAGATAGCCAATTTGTAAAGAAGTTAAAAAGAGTAAAAACAACCCAAAGTCCTCCCTGCAAATAAAGCCAACCTGGACATCACACCTGACCATTACCTGACCATCACATAACCTGCTCACAGGTTTTTCCTTCTGAAAAAGGAAAAACAGTCTCCTTTTGGTTTATCTCTGCCATGAAGTACGATCCTTTTTGAAGGACACCTCACAGCTGGTCTACAATCATATTTTGAGTTAATACTGACATGGGATATTAAGTTTGTTGCTTTTCAATTAAACTGGATTTTTTATGTGCCTGTATCGTGATATGGCAAGTAGAAATGACTGACAAACTGTCCTGTACTGCTTACTTTTTTAGATTTTTCTATCCCATTTCAATTTTCGCCTTTCATTTCTAAAACGTCTCTTCCTTGCTATGAAAATTACTTAATGCTTTACTGAATTTTCTGTTTTATCTATGACCATTTCAGTTGTATCTCTCTTCACTGACGGTAACTAGAACTGCATAAGCTATTCAAAGTAGCGACTGGTATCAATGTTATGTCATTAATTTCAATGCTGGGTTCTGCTCGACTGCTGCCAAATTCTATATTTTGCTGACCTTTGACTTTTCAACCACCTGTGGATATTATTATAGATGAAGAAAACTTGCCGAGACCAGCGGAGTGCTTGTAAAAGCCTAGGGGAGGTTAAAAGTATGTACTCAACTTGCAAATTGGGTAGTTTTCTCTCTGGGCTATAGCACCTAGGCAGATGAGAAAGGGCAGACTGCAGCTTTGCAACTGTCTCTTGCACGGATGCAGCACAAGGAGCCCCACGGCTCAGGTGTGTGCAGCTCTTGGCCATGCAGGGCCCTGCAATCACAGCAGAATTGCCACTGATTTATGCAGGGCCACGGATATTTCCTCAGTAGGCAGAGGCGAACAAAATAGTCTAGCTAAATCTTACAAATATGAAGCAGCACACGAGGCAGTTAATGCAAATGGAAGTTTATGGTGTTGCCTCGAGAAATACAAAATTGTTGTTCGGATGTACTGTTTATCCTGTTTCTCTACTTCTGATGGTGCTTTATCCTATTTAGGAATGCAGCTCCAAGCGGGGCAGTATCAGACATCTGAGGAGCTCATGGGCAGGGGTGGGTGCGAGATCTGAACAGATCCCTGGCAGTTTCTCTCTCTCCACTGGCAGCAAAGGAAATTTGGGATGATCATCCTACTGTCCTAAGAGTCCTGTAAGGTGGGCTGAATACATTTGGGTATTTAGAGGAGATGATAAAGTTTTAACTTCCTATTACCAACCTGTGTGCCATCTAATTACAGAATAATGGAATCTGCTTTCTTAGTGGTGCTTTACAATACTTTTTTTCACCAACAGGCAAAATTTCTTGTTGAGATAATGGCATTGCAAAACCAGAACTAAAATAGATGCTACTTGAACACTCCTTTACTCTTTCTTCCTATTTGCTCTCTCATCCCTGTGTGCTTGCAGAGGAAAACAGGACGAGCTTAAGTTTTGTGAAGAAAAGATTGGAAAAAAGAAAGTTCAGCATAGTTATATATGGGAAAGTTTTTATAATCTTTCTCCTAGCTCCTATATGGGGGAAAGGTGCCCGATTCAGCCCTGGCTGAATTAATTTTGAAATTAACTCTGGTGGCTGTTGGTAACCATCCATAGGTTTGTCTCTCGGTGCCTCCAGTCCATTTAAAGGAGAGCTATAATTTTCCTCAGGTTGAGAGGGAGATTCTGCTTGTTGTTGTGGAATATTCTTTGAGATTCTTCAAAATTTCAGTCTACGATTTTCCTCTCAGCTTTAATTCCTTCTGATTTCTGAAATTATCTGGGTTAAATAAACCTCTGACTCTTATATGCAATTTAGCATAGTAGAAGTATAGAATAGTAAAGTTCTTAAAATGATCTTTATAAATAATGCTATAGTCTAACTTTATTTAGCACTTTACAACAGTATAATCTTTTAGAAAGCTATCACTCCAAAAAGCATTAAATATTAAGAGAAAGCTGTTTAAATAGTCTAAGTGACCAATAAACTCCTCAAACAATCATAGACTCCTGCTACAGGTAACCAAAAAGCTTTACTTTGCATACAAGCTACCTCACTGTCCACAGAAAACCATAAGACAGTTATTCTGTAAAGGTCTGCATTAAGAGATAAAGCATTTAAAACAGTATATCTTGAAAAAAAAAAAAAAGAAGAAAAAGAAGAAAAAGGTTGCAATGTCAAGCATATAAGAAAAAAAAAAGTTTTTTAATATATTGAAGGGAAATAGGCTGGTTACAAGAAACCTGATATTCCTCTGCAGAATTCCCAGCCCCTTAACGCTGTAAATATTCATGGAGAAAAAAAAAGCACTTTCAATATGTATATATTTTGGGTATCTTTGGATTGTTTAAACTATAAGGCTCTTCTTGCAGGGAAAGTAGCCCCTTTTATGGCTGTGTTCCTCCTTGCTTCTAAGCAAATCCAGTCTTTTTCTGAAGCATGTGTATCTTACAGAGTTTCTGGTTTTGAGATAATGATCATGTATACATCAAACTGGTGGCTTTCTTATAAGAGAAGATAAGTACTTTTCTTAAGGGAAGAGAAGTCTTTGGTTGGTGTTTACTAAGCAACACCTTACATATTATAATATGATTTTATGTTAAGATTAGTTTTATTTTTTAACATTGCAGCTAAGGACTTCCTATACAGATATCTGGTTAAAAAGCAAAACAAAAATCTCCCAATCCAGTATCTATTTGTATTTCTGAAGCACGACATAATAAAATGCTATGCAGAATAAAATTAAAACTGATGAAAGGCATATAATAGAACCTACATAAACACATAGGTGTGTTACAACCACAGGTCTCATTTCCTTTGCTTCTTAAGACTTCTCTATGATAATGGAAAGAAGAAACCTGATGGAATTTCTTTTTGCCTTGTGCATCTAAAAACTCCGGCCTGTGTTTATGGTGGCTTCTAAACTGCACAGGCTACAGCTACGTTCTTGTAGCTGTAAAGAACAAGAGAAGCAAGGGCATTGAGACACCTCAATCCATTTTTTTTCATAATGTGGATCAGGAACCACAAGTTAGTTCTAGTTGAACCAAATCTGAAATGTCAGAAATCATAATAAAAACGTAAGTACATTCCCAATACCCGTGTATATTTATGAAGCAATTAAAACGTATGGAAGAAACAAGGGCTCTCTTGCTTTGCAGCAAAGGCAGAATGCTGTAATTTTTCTTTTCAATTTAAAGCACAGATAAGACTGCACTAGTTGATTGTTCTCTCTCCTAAAATAATTTACTCTATTCTGTTTTTAGAAATTAAAAACAATTATTTTCTCAATATCATTCAAAGGAAACTCTGATTTGCATTAAAACAAAATGCTAACTTTTCCTATTATTTTTTCACTGTTCAGTGTCCTGTTTACATAGATCCTTAATGCAGTACAGGTGTTGTAACAGCAGTGATGATGGATAGTATGTGCATTTTGTTCTTGAGTATATGCTTACTGCATACCATAATATAAATGTCAGAAACATGCAGGAAACTACTGAATGCCAACTAAGAAAGAGATACAAATTCATAGAATCATAGAATCATTATGGTTGGAGAAAGCCTTTGAGATCATCATGCCCAACTGCAAACCCATCACCACCAGGCCATAACCCACGTCCCTGAGGGCCTCACGTACATGTTTCCTGAACATTGCCTGGAACGGTGACTCCACCACTTCCCTGGGCAGCGGGCACTACTGGGTGGCACTAGTAGGCACAGCCAGCCTTATCTCCCCATCAGGATGCAGCCATCAGGGCTGTTATTGATGGTTAATGACTGAGAGGGGGGAGAAAACAGGGAGGAAACTACTAGGATCAGATAATGCCACTGGTGGTTAACACTTAATAGGGCTATGTGTGAAAAGTCAGGTGGAGCAGAGGAAGGAGCACATCCGTTACAACATCCAAGAATGGGTTATAATTCACTTTTTTTTATATTCACACTGAAGCAAACAGGCATGCTGTTTCAGGTCTGGATATGATTTCACTTATACAGAACTTTCCATCTTCCTGTTGACTATCAAAAGTCAGGGGCCACAGTTACTTGAGGTTTTCGGGGTATTTTTCCTGTAACTGTCACCAATTGCTGGTACTGGCTGTTCCAGACTGGGGAGACTGACGACCTGTTTCGGAGGAATGTAGGCCTCTCCGTTCCCGACTCAAATGGCAGTTGGCTTTCTACCCGCGGAGAGAGATAACAACATATGTCTATCTAGGACGTGTTTTGAGCAGTAAGATGTCATTAGTTATTCAGAATATGGGACTTTTGGTAACTATTTGCCTACAAATCACTATAGGCTGAGATTTAGCTGAATCATGTTGTCCCCAAAGAGAGAACACCCCAAAGAGAGAACACCTCTCATAAAATAAATGCTAATAATTATTATTTTAATAATTAATAAAAATATCAACACATTTTATTCCTTATCTAAAAACACTTTTCATACAAGCCTGGAATACCTGTGTATTTTTAAGGTCATAGTGTATGGGAGATTTCATCATTTCTGAATCGTACTATGGGTATTTGAGTTAGCCACATCCTGCTAAATGTAAGCACTTTTTATTATCTTTTCTTTGTTCAGCATAAAGACCACTGCAAGTCATTAGTGAATAATAAATAACTGTCATACACTCCAGAAAGGGAATTTGTGTCAGCCTTGGGATGAAGTTCCCAGGTGAGAATTCATCGACATGATGATGTAGGACACTATGTAGGACTAGCTGCTGATGACAGCTGAAATACCTCCCACCCTGCGGTTCTGGCTCAGGCTGTTCCTGACCTTTATTTGGGTCTGCAGAAGTCAGAGAGGTGCTTCTTCATCACCCCCCTGCGCAGCCCACAGGAGAGCCCAGCACTGCTGAAGTGCCTAGCTGGAATCCCCACCTATTGCTGCTAATGGGAATTTTGTCATTGAGTTCACATGAGCTTGAATTTCATCTATGCGATTTCGTCTCTTGTAATATTACTGCAAAAGCACCTTCTCCCTCCACCCTGTCTCTGCCCACACTGATCTATTTCACACTACTGTTCTCCTGCATATCTACCATTTTTCCACCCATGACTCTTAGCAAGGAGGCTGCATATAAAAGAGATCTCTGAGTGCCCAGGGAGAACTACTGCACAATGTGCTTCATATTATAGGCTAAGCTTTATGCTTCTGAAATGTTTCTGAATGCTGAAATGATGCTTCTGAAAGCATCCTAAAAGCATCCTAAAGCTACCTAGGCTTTAACATCACATTTGGTGAGTCTGATAGATTACAAAAGCTTCTGCACGTGCAGCAGATAACGGTGTGACGGATGCCTCCCACCCTGTGGGAGCCTCCAGCCTGTGTGTTGATAGCAGCCTGTGAGGAAGTGTTCTGCTCCCCATAAAACAGGGGTGCAGATGTCTCTTACTGAGCCCACGATGAATATCTCAAGGTAGATTGTGCTCTAAAGGCACCTCTTCAGAAAGGTTACCTAAACTCCATGGAGATATTTCAGGCTGTGAGAACCCAACTAGCAAGGTTTTTTTTTCTCTCTCTCCTCACACTCTGACTCATGAATAAGATTTAAATCCCGTAAACAGTAGGAACAGTCAACAAAGTCAGGAGACTGAAAAAACGTCAAATTTAATTTACCAGAGCTCAGAAAATAAAGAAATACTTAAAGAAAAGTTTTTTCATCCTCCTCTTCCTCAAACAGGTAAGTTTCTCAGTGAATTTACTCACGCAAGCAGGAAACCAGGCTCCGATCCTCACTGTTAAATAATCTAAATGAACTTGAGCGTATACAATCCAAATAATAATAATAATCAGAATTGGTTTACAAAATGTTGTGAAAGCCAGTTATTGTACTGATGGAAAAACTCATTCCACATAGCAGATGATGAACAAAAACCAAGAAAATCCATGCATTGCATGTTTTCATCAAAACACACTATAATGCTTTGTGTCCTGAAAATTAGTGCCTAGTCAGGGCTTTTAGGTCTGTATATGCTCTTTGGCTTGCCCTTTTCATCTCATAAATCCCATGCTACACTGTCCATAATACTAGTGAGCAAGGCTGTGACTTCTCCCCCTACACTGTGCTTTCCAGATACACCATAATTGTCTTGTCCCACCAGGGACATGGCCATTAACGCAACGTTTTCACACACGAGGGAGGAGTGAAGAAGCAGGAGGAACACCCGAAATCCTCATTTCCAAATGCAGCTCACTCCTAGTTCTGTAGCGCTTATACACACGAGCAACTTGGTGGTCCACATACACAAGCTTGGATTTTATTTGCAATCTGTGCTCATCTCCAAACGAAAGGAGGGAAATAATCCTGTTCTTTCCACACAGGTTTGACATTGCTCCTCTTCTCTGTCCTCCCTGGAGGGCTAATTTTCTTGGAAAAAAGCAGCGAGTGACCCACATGCCAGTGTGTCAGTGCTGCTGGGGGAACACCAGCCCTCCTCGCAGCTATCACCACTTCATCACCTGCGCGTGCGGGGAAGGAGGCTCTTCCCTCCACTGAGAAATCAGCTTAGGAAAGCAAAGTTTGAGCAGCGAATTCCTGTTATTTCAAAACACGCCATGTGACAGGATATTTCCTTATCATTTGGAGCCCAGAGCCTTCCCCTGATCCACCGGCCCTCGGCGGAGCCGCCCGCCCGGAGCCCTCTCCTCAGCGCCCAGCCTCGGCCATGGCTCCCTGCCTGCTCCTCCTGGCTCTCCTCGCACTTGCTCCCGGCGCCTCGCCGCTGCTGGGTAAGTGCTGCAAGCGGGGAGACACCTGCGGGGAGACGGAGAGCGCGGAGACGGAGGGGGCTCTCGGTGCTTCCCTTGCCCCCGGCCCGCCGCAGCTCCACGCAGCGCCCCGGCGAGGCGCCCGCGCAGGTGCCCCTCAGCGCCGGGCGCGGGGAGCCGTTAGCGGCCATTTTAACCCCTTCGCCACCCGGTGACGGGAGCCTGCGGCGCCGCGGGCGGCCGCGGGAGGGTCCGAGGGGCGGCGGCCGCCGCCTCGCCCACGTCCCTCCCTCGCCCTCTCCCTCTCCATCTCCCTCGGCGAAGCGCCCGTTTGGGCGCGGGGGCTCCGGGCTGCAGCCCCCCTCGAAGTGGGGACGGCTCCCCGGGTCGCTATAGGTGGTGGCGGTGGGAATTTCACGTGTCACTCCTTGATTTACACCTGCGCAACCGTGAAAGCCCCTGGGGAGGCGATTGATGAGACTTGGGACCGTTCGGGGGAACGGTGCTAGCGCGTGTCTGGAGTGGGTTGTAGCAGCCAGGTGAGCCGGCTCCTGCTCCTGGTTGGTTACTGCGCGCTTGGAAGAACCTCCTTCCAGAAGTTCGCGAAAGCTTCATTAAAGAGTTATTCCCCTCGAAACTGCCGACGTGCAAAGCACCAAAAGTGCGGGACTGTGCGGCCGTGGGGCTTCGTGGCTTGGTGGGGAGGAGAGGAGAGGAAACCTGGCAGCTGCAGGGCGCTTGTTCCTGCGCCCTGCTGCTGTCCTCCTGCCTCCCTGCTCCCTCCACGCTGCCCTGCTCTCCGGGGCAGCTTTTGGGGGCCCCCCGCTGCTCACGGAGCGTACTGGGCACTTCAGGTGGCACCTTCTGCGGGTGGCACCTTCTGCGGGTGGCACCTCCTGCGCTGCTCCCCTGAGGTTCGGCCCCAGCCCTGTGCCCGGAGGGGCATTTGTGCCAGGCGCTGCATGGTGTTTACCCGCTGCAAGCCCTTGCAAAGGGGTATTCAGAAAAGAGGCGTGTTTTAGTTGGGATTTTTGGTTTGTTTTTCCCACCTTGCCATGCTTTTCTGTTCGGCTTTCCAGCCTGCTCTCAGCAGCCACTGCTCTGCACCATTTCACACTTAGACACCACAAGCCAGGCTTTTCAGTTTAGTTTAGACAACTTTGGGGCACCTTTTTCACATATGTTACATCCTCTCCTTTAGCACCTCAGGTTGCATAAGACACAGAGTGTTATTTTTGGCCCAAAATACAATTTCAGCAGTTTGGAAGATCAGGCAGTGTTTTCCACCGTGGTGAAAATGCCTGATGTTTCTCTGTGAATAAGGTCTCAGGAAGAGGAGAGTTGCAAGCTTTGCATATATTAGTTTACAGAACCATTGTACTAAATGTTGGTAGAAAAGCATCATAAAAAATAAGTTATCACCAACAGTGATAATTATACATTTCCTTGTATTGTCTGTGAGTAAAACCGATTGGCAGAAGGCAACAATTTGTATCTCCAGTGCTCATCAGTTCTACACTACTTCCTAGTGAACTGGAAGCCGAAGGACAGAAGAAGGAAACTGAACCGTGGATGAGATAAGTCTAGGTCAGCTCTTTCACTGCAGCAGAGGTTATTTGTTAGCAGGTTATTCTTCTGCAGAAAAGCGCGATCACTTCCACTTTGAAGCCTCAGCAAAGAAGGGGAAAAAAGCCTGGTTAAGCCTGGTTTCCCCTTAAATATTTTTCCAGTTTAGAATTTAACTTGGTAATCATGCAATAAAATTATGTTTTAAATAGTTTGAATGTAGAGAGTTGTATAAATTACCATTTCTCTTTCCTAGCCTCTAGTCCAAAGTACCTGTACAGCAGGTTAAGTTATGTGATGTTGTATCAGAGTGAGCTATTTTACTATTCTAAAATGTATCTCAAGGAGATTAAAAGATGAAAGAGAAGTCCTCCGTCTTTGGGCAAGACGAGCTCAGAAAAGTTGCACTCTCTGTCAGATCTAGAGAAATGATTTTAAAAAGGTTTCCAGGGGTTGGAATTTTCACATAAAGCTTAAAATGTGAAAATGTGTGAAAATGTGAAGCAGCATTTATGAACGAAGAGAAATAATTTCAGGAGTTAGGAACAGCATCATAGATTTTCATTAGTCATTAAGACCACTATCTGGTGATGATAATATAAATCCCACTATTGTCAGTATTTCATTCAGAATGGAAAAATGTTAGGCTGGAGAACGAAATTACAGATTACTGCAGTTGAGTGAGAAATGAATATGCCATGTTAGACTTGCAAATAGCGTGGATGAAGTGTCAAAACAAAAAAGTCTTCCCATTAGTTAAAATTTTGGTAGCTTGCGTGAGCAGAACTCTTGACCAAGGGGCAACTGAGCCAGAAGTACTGAAGGTCGTAGTTGCCTCCCAATGCCTGGTAGCTGGGGCCCGTGATGCCCACTGTGCTCCTAGACGAGATTTCGTAGAATCACAGAATGGTTAAGGTTGGAAGAGAGCTCTGGAGATCATCTAGTCCAACTGCCCTGCTCCAGGAGGGACTCCTCAACCTCCCTGGGGAACCTGTTCCAGGGCTCTGTCACCCGCACAGTAAAGAAGTTCTTGCTCATATGGAGATGGAACTTCCTGTGTTTCAACTTAGACCCATTGTCTCTTGTTCTATCACTGGCCACTGCTGAGAAGAGCTGGTCCCCTTCCTCCCTACATTCACCCCCCGGGTACTTATACGCATTAATCAGATCTCTTTCCAGTCTTCTCCAGGCTAAACAGGCCCAGCTCCCTTAGTCTTTCCTCATACCAGAGATGCTCCAATCCCTTAATCATCTTTGTGGCTCTCTGCTGGAGCCTCTCTAGAAGCTCCACATCCATCTTACACTGGGTTTTGCATTGGGATCTGCATATGTTCCCTTGTTTCCCTTGTTTCAGTGATTTTTGTGGGTGCAGCTTGTGATAATACCACAGGTGTATTTTTTTTTCCTTTCACCCATAATTTAGAACTTTCAGAAATAACAGATCTGCATCTTGACTGACTTGCACTTTTAAACATAGATTCTTTCAGTGATGAGAGTAGTTAGAATGTCCTCAAATCTGAGCTAGCTGCAGTCTGTGCCCACTTTAGTGGGTGTCAGCCCCAGAGTGATTGCACCCTCATTTGCTAAGCAGCTGATGTGGTTTTAACCCCAGGAGCAATGTCTAGACTCATATTTGATTTAGGCAGTACATAAGATTACTTCAAACCCAGCGATTCTAATGTTTTTTTTTTTTGTGTGTGTGTGTATGTGTTACAGATACCAGCATCTTTTTAATATACAATGAAGATCACAAGCGCTGTGTGCTGGCTCAGAGCTCTAGTTCAGTCACGACCGCTCCTTGCGTTCAAGACAACGAGTCACAGAAATTCAGGTGGGTCTCAGATCACCAGCTGATGAGCGTAGCGCTGAAACTGTGCTTGGGAGTGCCGTCGAAGAAGGACTGGGTTCCCATCACCCTGTACCCCTGTGACAAGGCTAGTGAACTTCAGCGATGGGAATGCAGAAACGAGACCCTTTTTGCAATCCAAGGGGAAGATTTGTTTTTCAACTATGGGAACAGACAGGAAAGGAATATTATGCTGTACAAGGGATCTGGTTTGTGGAGTAGGTGGAAGGTCTACGGCACCACAGACGATCTCTGTTCTCGAGGCTATGAAGGTAAAGTTCTGCAGATTAATTCCTGTATTTCAAGCTCATTTCTATGTTTGTCTAATTGAAGTATTTTGTAGTGTGGAAATATTTCTTTGGTCACTGATGTGAGTAAGACTTTTGGTGAGATTGGCAATACATGAGTGTGTGATTTGGAAGTGGGAGGATGGGGTGGGAAGGGATCATTTTCTCTCCCTCTCTCTTCCTCCATTGCCCTTTCCCTACTCCTCTTTTTTTTTGTTATCGAAGTCAGGTTCTGAAAGGTACTTAGCCACCTTAGCCACGCAAGGTAGTGATTGACTTGGAGGAGAAAAACCACCTGTGGTTACACAGAGCATGCGTATAACTGTATACAGCGCGTGGTGGAAGCTTTTAATATTTACATATGTATAAAAAGACAAAGACTTGGTGCGAACACACAGTCTGACCATGATTTTTTTTTTTTTCCGTTTGAGGAGCAAATATGAATATGTGTGGATTTAATTAACTCTTGATCCCTTCAGCTCCAATTCACTGAAGATGCCTTGCTAGGTGTTTGAAGCGAATCTCTGCATTGGCACTGATGAGTTAAACAAAGAAATAGGATGTTTTAAATTGTTTAATTTTAAATTCTTATCTGTGATGTACACAAATATATATGTGTGTGAGGAGGTATGTGTGTGTGCGTGTATATATATTTATGTTTACAGTAAGTATCTGCAAATATGTTTGGCTTCCCATTTAGCACCTTTGATAAACAGGAGTAGACACAGAGGGAGGAGGGATGCATTTTCTAGGGGTTAAGCAAGCCACATACATACATTACATGTGCACACATAGCACAGCCACTTCAGTAGCCACTCCATCCTGTTTCTGGTGAAGCAAAAAATGCCTTCAGATGCAAATGGAAATTTTCACTGTGTAGTATAGTAGAGTCCTTTTAAGGTAAACGTCCATCAAGTTTGTAACTGCATGCTGTTCCCCATCGAAAATTGCCAGCAATTGAGCATGGTATTAACAGAGGCATCAGCAGTTGTTTGGAATTAGAAAGTCAGCTGCTTGCCTTTGTGGACTTTATATTCTTCATGGTTATACATGTAAATCTTAACACGGGAATATGCTTGTCTTGACTCAGTCAATTCCACTTAACATCTTGCTTAAGCGACATAAAACTTGTTTCATTGTGGAAAGGGGTATCAGGTTAGAGCTAGAGAGTGAAGTTACCCATAAAGTTATCTCCTATTGCTAGTGCAGTTTGTAGACTAAGCTAGCAAGCTCTGCTTGCCATAATATGGTCAAACAGCCGAACTGCCATCAATCACCTGCTCATTACTGCTTACATATTTTTAAAAATATTGTGTCTCCTTAGATACCTACACAGTGAGAGGAAATGCCAATGGAGCACCGTGTGTTTTCCCTTTTAAGTTTGGTGGTAAATGGTATGCTGACTGCACAGATGCTGGCAGATCAGATGGCTGGTTCTGGTGTGGGACCACTTCAGACTTTGATGTTGACAGGATATATGGATTTTGCCCCATGAAATGTAAGTTCTCTGCAAATCTGCAATGGTCGGTTATTCAAACCTGGAACTATTGCTGTCCTTGTCGTATGCTTTACTGTACAAAGTACAATTTGGAGTGTGTTTTCCTGTCTCCACAGAGCTTGTATCTTTTTAGGAACTACTTAGCTATGTGATTATAGGGTTCAGCATAAAAATGTCATTACACCAATTTACAGCAACTGTCATTATGCCATTTACTTCAGCACAAAGTTAATTAGAAGTGAAGAGCCTACATTTTTGTATGTAAAAGGCTGTGTAGAAGTTTGTGCAGCACAGCTGGAATCTGGAGTATAACTTAATTGTAAGGGAAGACTAATTTGGCATTAAAAAGCAATGAGTTGCCTCTGGCAACTCAAAGCACCTCGAATTAGAACTTTTTCCTAATTTCCAGTGTTTTCCAAATATAGTAGTATGCTCCAATGCTTGGAGTTCCACAGTTATGTAATTAAATACACAAAAAGCATTCATATTTTAACTTTGCTGGTTTGAGTCTAATTAAAGATTTTCAACAGTAGTATTATTTTAATACAGAATTTTACATAAGTGACATTATTACTTTGAGCAAATTTGTGTAATATGTCTGTATGGATTTGAACTATTTTATTTTTTAAATATTTGAATAAAGTTTCTTTGAACTTCGGTTAAGCACCTACAAAGCACTTTGTCCTTAAGCCGCTGCTTTTCCTGTCATGCTGAGATAGGTGGCACTTCTCCCTCCCCTCTTTGTTATTGCAGTTTTCCTGTAAAGCACCAGCTGACCAGTCAGGGCCAAAGAGAAAAATGTTTCTTGTTTGATGTGAAGAAAATGGAGTGGATTGATCTTAACTGCTCTGATGAAGAAATGTTGGCGCCCTCGTATAATGTACAAGAATGATGCTTTCCTTATTTCAGAAAATAAATGATATGCTCTATTTTTCTAGGACAGTATTATTTTCAAGATGTTAAAACAATTTTGAGAGACTCAATCCCATAAATAGAGCACAGGCAAGACCAACATAAATATGGTACCTGTATAGCATGCTTTCAGTAAAGCAAATAGGAGGCATCATTAAAATTGTGTTTAGTTCTTTGGTATAATTCAAGGAAATCCATTCGGATGACTGTGATTGTTTTTGGAAAAAGCTGCTTTATGCTGATTGCCTGCATGTTTCCTTCCTGATTCTGCAGTACTGACTATAAAATATTCAAGTTTGTGTCATATATTTTAGTTTGACACAGGCCTGGACAGCAGAAGTTTTAATTAGTTCAGACTATGGCAGAGGAGTTCATTGCATCTAAGAGTGACAATTAAATGAATTTCAGCAGAAGTTTTTAAACATCCAACTTTTCAGTATGTGTATATTTGAGTTTAATAAAACGTAAGCACTGTTCTTTTTTAACTTGTTAGGGAAAGTAAAGGTGCTGATAGGAAAATATGATATGCGAAGTATTATAGCCTTCCTCCTGGGGCCCAGGCATGCAGAGAAAGTACCGTGATTGAAGGTCACTTTTTTTGAGCCAAAAAAGTGGCTTTGTGAGTCAAACCTACTCGAACATTCTCAGTGGCAAAGGGAGCTAAATCGGTCTGCATGGGCAGCTGCTATTGCTCAACACGAGTGTAGCAAACATAGCTGTGAGTATGAACCATTATTTTGTACATTAAAGCAATACTTTAACTTGAAAGGAAAATGCAGAGAATTTTTATTACTAAAAGCAGTCTTTAATAGGAAATAGTGATGCTTTACAGGTTATACTGTGTCTTCTTGGGTTATATGTACACTGCAATGTAAAGTAGGTTTTGAGTAAGAAAACAAGTTGCTCAATGCAAGATCATCAGGACAGCTAGTCATGGGAGCATCTTTAGCTATATTCAAGTTGGCAAAAATCTATTAAGATGCTTTTTTGATCTATTGGAAGGCATTTAACATTTAGGGAGTCTTGCAAAAAATGCACAAACTTGTAGCTGACTAGGAAAGAAAGGAAACTGGTGCAGGGAATAAGGAAAATATGAGTAGTCACTGGGGAAGTCTACCTCCATGCATTCATGTAAAACACATTCCTTTTTTTATAGCAGCTCTTTCCCTCATGTCTGAATTTCAGGATGTTCTGAAGGTTTTTTTTCATTGTGATTTTTCATCTGACTCAAAATGCCTGGTGTGTAATTGGTCAGCCAAATTTTATGGCATAATTTTTGTTCTTCCTTCTTTAAGAAAAGAGATTTAAATGAGGATATGCATGTGAAGAAAATTTAATATACTTTACCTTTTTGCTATTGACAGTACATCTTTATGTACTTTATGTACTTTAAAACTCATATGGATTGTAGTGTCTTTATTATTATGGGATTAGGCGCATTTCCACATTCAGAGAGAACTCTATTCCAACATGAAAATTCTGTTGCCATTGTTTTGCATATAAGTACTGGCATTGGGCCAGTACTGGTTTTGCAATAAATACTGGCATTGGGCAGGACTTTATTAAGCCTTTCCTATAAATTTGACCTTGTCCATCATAGTCAGTGTGTTGGGGTTTTGTTTGTTTGTTTTTACTTTATTTTAAAGACTGAGAATTTTTGAAATCAAGAATTAAATTTTGTGACTTACTACATTTTATTTCTGGGACCTTGATAATGGTTCCTACTGGAAATCACTAGTTTTCACTAACCTCAGCGTATACAAAAATTGCATGGAGAATTCGTCTGTGGAGGGATGATGTTGAACTTTCTATTCTCTTTCCAGTTATACACTAAGGACATGTGTGGCTTAATACTAATTTAGTTCAGATGTTAAAATATAGTTCCAGAAAAGTGATTCTTCTTCCCCTTTCTCTGGCAGTAGGAATGATGGTGGCTTTAAATGATAACATCAAGCCATTCAGAATTCTGCTCTCTCAAGGTATTCGACCTCACAGAACTCAAGCATTTTGGAAATAAATTTTTGAAAGTTAAGAATTGAACTCTGATTTTTATGAAAGACCATAGGTCTACAGATGAGTCCTCTTGAAAGTCACCCTTAAATTAAGAGACTTGAAAGAGGGAAGCGAAAGGTTGGATGAAGATCAGCTATTTCCCTCACTAATAAGAGTAAAATAAGTAATAGTTGCCACCAATGCAGACCAATGAGAATTTTTTAAAAACTTTTGATCAGATTAGAGCCAATTCATTTACCAAATTTGAGATTTTAAAATTTTTGCAATCTCTACCTCATGCTTATTGTGCTTGTGTGCAGGAATTTACAGTCTTGTAGAACACAATGTAACCAAAGAAATGTTAGTAGTAAGTAGCCATAAATATTTTGGGTGGAAGTTGGTTAACAGAAAATGATATGAAAGTTCCCATTTTGAGTTAAACGTCAATACTACTGTAGGCTATGTTTGATTTTTGTTGTGTAAGGCTAATTTGAAAAGAAGCACTTCATATTATCGGTAGGCTATCAGATTTAATACAGGAAAAAGTGGAACTGGTTACTGACCTGCTGACATTTAACATGTACCATCTTTTGTCTGGAGTTTTGTTTATTGTACTGTTTTCCTCTTATTTGCACACTGAAGTTTTCTGAGCCCTCTGAAGTCGGAAAAGACCTATTTCAAATTTTTCACAGCTTGCAACTTGAGAAGGTCTCCTGCAGCAATTCCAGCTCTTTTCTCGAGCTTAGCCATGTACAATGACCTCCAGCATATTCTGCTTTCATCACAGAGCTTCAATCTCTCTCTGGAGAGCTGTTGAGCGCCTCTTGTAGGGTCCACATTTGGCAGAGTTCTGCTTGTGTTGCTTGTTGTGGGGATACACCTGATGGGAGCCAGGAGAGGCTGTGGGGACTCTCTTGTAGCTGACTGAGCAATGTGCTCTGAGCCCTGGAACAGGCTGCCCAAAGAGGTTGTGGAGTCTCCTTCTCTGGAGGTCTTCAAAACCTGCCTAGATGCCATCCTGTGCCACGTGCTTCAGGTGCTTGAGCAGGAAGGTTGGACTAGATGATTAGAGGTCCCTTCCAACGTTAACCATTCTGTGATTCTGTGATTC